>QANW01013125.1:787223-889375 GCA_003254865.1 Dryas drummondii | reverse complement strand
AGGGGTGGGAGAGGAGAAGGGGGTGGCCTGGGTGGGGGCTGGGTAGAGAGTTTTTTTTTTCTTTTAATTTTTTTTTTAAGTTTTGCTTATGCAGTGGAAAAGACCTAATTGCCCCTCCACATGGGTTTGATTCAGCTTTGCATCAGGTAAAAGACCTAATTGCCCATCCACGTAAGCGCCACGTCAGCTGCTTTGACGGATCCATAGACGGACATGACGGAATATAGTATTTTGTAAAGTTCGGGGGGTAAAGTGGGAGGAATGAAGTTTCAGGGGGCAAATTGAAAATCGAAGTTAATTTCAGGGGGCATTGGCGCAAATAAGCCATTAAAAAATTACAAAAAAGGGAAATTAGAGAAGGATCCTGGTGTGGTTGGTTTAGCTCTATAGCAACCCCATCCTATTGGACTATCAAGACGTACAAGAAATGCTGCATTGTCACTATTGACTTAGTGACTATTAAGAGTCACTTTTGTTGGGGAAGGTGACTGTTCTTATCATATGCTTAGGGGGTTATTCTAGCAGTGGATGGCTTAATGAAAATTCATGCAATTATTACTTCATTAAACATGACTACTTGCTTGTGTATTTTTTAAACGTTTAGGTTGTTAGGTTATTTAGAGCTGTCATTTGTCCTCAATGGTAATTGGCGAATGACCCATTTTATTATGCTTAAATATTAAGAATGCTAACTACATTTTCTTTCTACATTCGTCTTTAACATTCTCTCTTATTATTCTCATTATACAGTGTATGTAATCTCATGGTCAAAACTAAATATTTTATATCATTCTTTAAAGATTATATCTGCAAAAAAATTAACCAAATTAGAATCTAACACTGTTACCAAAATCGTTCGTTTATTAATTTAATAATATTTACATAATCAAATGTTTTTCGATTTAGTTGATTTATTTTTACAGAGGTAATCTTTTAATAATACTTAATTTTAAGCTCTCTAATCATCCTAAAAATCTCTCAAAACCCCTGCTATCCACCTGATTATATTTCAGGCATAAAATACACCCAAAATTACAAACCATGCCACTAAAACAAATTGTAACTAAAATTGAAACAAAATATTCACTGAAATTGAAATGTGAAACTATAACTATACGTGAAACTAAAATATTCAAATTGTAAATAAAATTGATACATAATATTAGGGGTGTGCAAAAATACTAAAAAACCGAACCAAACTGATAGGCTCGGTTTGGTCCGTTTTTTTTTTTGTTAATAAACCGATGATGAGCGGTTCGATTTTGGTTTTGAATATTAAAATTTTCATTTTTAACCAACCAAACCACCACTTATATTATATATTAATTTTTAGGCTCAATTACATATTTGTCCTCCAACTATGACGTCGTTTTCAAGTGGGTCCACAAAAGCTTAAAAATTTCGAGCGCGTCCATGAATAATAAAAAACCTTGCAAAATTCACTTATGTCAAGGTGTTTGTCTGTCAAAGATGGTGTTAAGTGCCAACATGGATGATGCTGGCATGGATTTTTTTAATGACATCTATGCCATGCGGAAAAAAAATTATAAAAAAATGAAATGAAATCATTTTTAAAATATTAAAAATAAAAAATAAAAACGAAAAAAGCTTAAAACAACCCACAACCCACCCACCCACGTATGCATATACCTAGCCTACAACCCCTCATTCTTCTTCCTCTTCCTCCTTTCTTCATGCTCACCATCAATCTCTTCTTCTTCATCGTCTTTCCCTTGCCCACCCACTGTCGCACCCTGCTGCTGCCCTAATGTTGTTGCGCTCCCTTCCTCCTTTCTCTTTATGTCACTCTCTCTCATATATAACACGCATCCACAAATATAACACCAACATATCTGCAAATATACAACCAACATCCATTAGGTCTTCCACAGTGGTGAGCTTGAGCTTGAGAGTGAAAGTGAAAGTGGAAGGAAACTTTCATTTTGTCTACAGTAGGCCGAAGGTATGAGAGTGAGGGTGAGTGAGAGCTTGAGTTGAGGGCGAGGAGAGGGTCCGGCTGAAAGTGAGAATGTGTGAGTTTTTATTTAAGTGGGCCCCACCAGCATGCGAAAAGACAATTAAGGGCTTTTGAGAAATTCAAAAGGCTGAAGATGAGTTCGGAAATTTGAAAGAAGCCAGGGGCAAAGCAGTACATGCGAAGGGATGGAATAAAGTGGACTACAATCCACTGTTCACCACAGCAGTTGTCTGCCACTTGTCGGGACGCGCGCTTGACGCATACAGGTGGCCACGATCTTCTGTCCGTTGCAGATCAACGGTCACCAATAAAGCTCGGTTTCAATTAAAAAAAAAAATCCAAGCCAGCAACACGTGGCAGCGTCTGGAGGCTTAGATCAGTGTATCTGTTGGAAATCAACGGCTACAATTAATTGGCCGTTATAATGCAATTAAAAATACAAAAAAAATTTGAAAAAATATTTAAAATTTCTGAAAAATTTATAACGGCTATTTCATCACTTTTCCTATAAATTGAGCATTCATACCTCATTTTTTCACACATCTATCTATTCAATTCATTTATTTTATCAATCTATTCAAATTACCTCACTTTTCCTAGAAAATTTTTTTTTCCAATCATGGAAAATGCAAAGAGAAAGAATTGGTCCAATAAAGAAGAGGTAGCTCTTGTTGAAGCTTGGATAGAAAATTCGGAAGATGGTGAAATCAAATCCAATCAAAGAAACATGGAATTTTGGAATAAAGTGTACGATCAATTTATTCAGAGATATCCTCTCGCCGTGAGGAATGGATGACAAATTGGGGCGGTCATGGCTCACTTTAAGAAAATAGGGCAAGCCACCTCGAAATATCATAAATGTATCTTGGCGGTCGAACGATCACGCACTAGCGGACAAAATCAAATTGATACGGTGAGTTTTGTTGATTAAACTCAAATATTTTTGTTAATTAAATTCACATATTTTTGTTTGATCAATATGTGTGTATTATATTTCAAATTGTGTGTACTTTATTTTTTCTAGTTAAACTCAAATATATTTGATAATTAAATTCACATATTTATGATTGATCAATATGTGTGTATTATATTTCAAATTGTGTGTACTTTTTTTTTGCTAGAGAATTATCAAATATTTTTGTTAATTAAATTCACATATTTTCGTTTGATCAATATGTGTGTGCTCTATTTCAAATTGTGTGTACTTTATTTTTGCTAGTTAAACTCAAATATATTTGATAATTAAATTCACATATTTATGTTTGATCAATATGTGTGTACTATATTTCAAATTGTGTATACTTTTTTTTTTTTTGCTAGTTAATTCACATATGTGTGTACCATTTATAATTCATTAATTTGTTTTTATATTACTAGGTGAATTTTGTCAACGCACGATACCAAGCAACAAACTCGGGAAACCGTCCTTTTGCTTAGCACCATTGTTTTACTAAGATGCAACACTTTATGAAGTGGTAACATGCACAAACCGACACCCCTACTAAAGAAGATACAGAAGCTGAAGCGGTTCAATTGAGCGCGGATGAGGATGCCCCTGCCTTTCAACCACTTAGCGGTAGTCGCCCGAGGCCACCTGGCAGAAACAACTCCAAGAGGGCTAAACAAGTTGATACTAACGATGATGACCTTGCCGATAGTATCAGGTTTCTTTGCCAAGGGCAGAATGACATAGTTGCTTCACGCGACCGATTGATCAAAGAGCACACCGATTTCAAACAAAAGCAGTAAAATTATAAGGTCATGGGCAAAGACCTCACCATCATGCATGGAGAACAACGAGCTTTTTGGGAGGCACGACATCGTGAAATTTTGGCGAGGTGGAATGCAAGTGCTACTAACGAGGCCAATCAGAGCACGTCAAGCTCGGGAGGGTACTTCCCCAACACTGACTTTTCACAATATGACTGATGTGTCATTGTTTTTCCAACTATGTTTGTCGTGTACTTTATGTATGCATTTTATTATGAATTAAAATAAAATACCCTTTTATTAAATATGTCTCGGATTCCTTTACTTTTCCAAGATGATAAGATAGCCTATTATGACTTATCATAAGATTCTGATTCGTTTAACTTTCCAAGATGATAAGATTCTGATTCGTTTACATTATCACACCTAGTCTATAAATTTCACCATGTAGTGCCTTCACCAATTCACCTTGTTTAGTAATCGCAGAAAATTCGTTTACACTCTACTTCAGGATGTCTACCCCTAACGATTATGATTCAGATGAAGAGATGTTTCAAACATAGCTAGATATGTACGATGACCAGCTCGCAAATATGACGACATGTGCCATGGCTGCTTACCGACGATATACACAACGAAGTCAAAGAAGACCAATACATGGAGGCACATCCCAACCACGACAATATATCCCTCGAGACCGACAACTAGGCCATGGTCTTATTATGAGCAACTATTTCGATCCTGGAGCAAGATATACTGAAGAGATGTTCCGATGGCGCTATCGGATGAAGAAATCACTATTCCCAAAGATGATGCAAGATGTGTGCAACAAAGATGACTACTTCCAACAAAGACAAGACATTGCTGGAAGATGGGCTGCACGCTAGAGCAAAAGCTGAATTTGGTCATGAGAATGCTCTCCGCTGGATACTTGGCTAATGCCCCAGAAGAGGGCTTCCAAATTGCCCAAACCACAGTGCTGGAGTCATTCAAGAAATTCATAAGAGTTATTCCGGAGGTGTACGGAGCGGAATACCTCCGCACACCAACAGTGGCTGATCTCCAACAGCTATTGCGCAAGGTTAAAAAAGAGGATTCCCAGGTATGTTAAGGAGTTTAGATTGCATGCATTGCGAATGGAAAAATTGCCCAGTAGGACAACAAGGGGCATATCAAGGCCACTATCACACCTCAACTGTGATATTAGAGGTAGTTGCCGGGTACGACACGTGAATTTGGCATGCCAATTTTGGTTTTCCAGGGAGCAACAATGACATCAACGTATTGGATGGCTCACACCTTTTTTATGATGAGGAGCAGATGCAAAACCATCATATCAAATATAAGGTTAATGGCAATGACTACATAATGACGTATTATCTAGTTGACCGGATCTACCCTAAATGGGCCACGCTTATACAAACAATAACGAATCTGGTAGAAGAGACAAGTCAGCTATTTGCAAGATATCAAGAGTCCTACCAGAAAGATGTCGAGAGAGCGTTCAGGATTCTAAGGGCTAGATGAAAGATTCTAAAAAAGCCCGCCAGAGGATGGAAAGCCAATGATCTGGGCTATATTATGAAGACATTCATTATTTTGCACAACATGATCATTGAGGACGAGCGTCCAGAGAACGAGGACGATGAATCGTACGATGACATTGACCACGTTCAGGAAAGGATCTCCCGGGCTGTGGCACGGTATGACACTGAACCATATGATGGAGGCCAAAGTTATCAGCCAATTCTTTTAGAGCAACGGCTTTACCGGGTTAGGTTGATACGGTCAATAGCACTTCACCAGCAACTGAAGAATGATTTGGTCCAGCACCTTTGGACGCGAGAAGGAAGTCGTGGCCAAGCACGATGCCGAAATGTTGAAGATGTCTCCAATACCATTGTGTGTTTGTTTGTGTTTGTGTTTGTTTGTTTTTTTTTTTTTTTTTTGAAATGTTTAATTATGTTTATTTGTGTTTGTTTGTGTTTGTCTTAAATTTTTTTGTTTTATGTTGGTGAAATGAAATAAAGGTATTGGTGGAGACAAAATATATATAGAATTTATATGTTAGGTAATAAAATTATAAATCCAAATATAGTCAATATTGACAATATATTAAAGATCTCTTTAAAATAAAACTAACGATATATTTTTTATAAATATTTAAGCTATAAATTATAATTTAACTATAATTTAATCTAACTTAGGCTTAATTTAATTAGATACAATTACATTACTCTCTGGTTTTGCTCTCAGCACCACTGCAACTTCAGTACATTGATCTCTCACTCTCAGGACAAAAAATCACTTTTCAGGCTATATCTTACTCTCACTCTCACCACTGTGGATGGCTTTAATGTTAAGGGGTTTAAGCTTGACCTCACAAATTCAAACCCAAGACCCAAAGAACAATGAATCTGACACAAAGCTTGAAAATACATCCAACCCAAATATCAAATTCAATCCCAAAAACACAAAAAGCAATGAATCAATCACAAGACTATTAAATCTGCCCAAATTATTCAAACCCACACTCAAAAATCAAAACCCATAAAATAATGAAAAAGAGAGAGAGAGAGAGAGAGAGAGAGAGAGAGAGAGAGAGAGAGTGGAGGCACCGACATGGTCGACCTCGACAATGACCGCGATGGATTCGGCAATGGCGGTGCCGCTAAGCTTCACCATGCCTTAAATCTCTTTGATGGTGGCTTCACTTCCCCCATTAGACCCACCCCATTACCCGCCGTTAGAAAGTCGCCTCTGCCCAGTTTCTCTCCCAGCCTTTGATCAAGAGGGCCACGAGCTTTTCGACGATGCCCACTGAGTTCTGCCTCTTCCTTTCTTTATCCTCGCTCATATCTCTCTGTCTCTCTAAAAAAACTCACTCTAAACGCAAGAAAGTAGAAAGAATCCCAAACCTCATCTAAACGTACCATTGGTGTTAGGCTCTGAATCTGCGGCTTCGATGATCTGTTGGGTCGAATTTGGGTTGAGATGTGAGCTAATTTGTTGGAGCCGAAGAGAAATTTCTAATGAAATTTGGGTCCAGTCGTTACAACTTTTCACCCTTACAAAAATTTCGTCTTCGAAATTTAGTATGTTCAGTAAAAGATAAGTGAATCTCGAACTCGTAACTCTTGTCAAGTTTCCAAGCTGATTCCTCTAATGTATGATTCAACTGAGAGACTTGACCAAGGGAAATCTCCCTTTTTGTATAATACCTTGCTTCTTTGATCCAACCAAAGGTATATTACTCTTCGAAGTGAATTGTCGCTATAACGAAATCCAAAAGGTGAGCCACAAACTCCTATCTTGAAGTTATAATTAATGATGGTATACCCTATAACTTGTTAGGTAATCCACCAAAAGTTTCATCATTGTACCACGGGAGTAAGTGTCACAAATAGGTAACGAGAGAGCGTCTTTGTGTCCATCCAAAAATTCAAGGTGAGACGTCAAGATCGTTATCAGCGTATGATCGTGCACTATACTTTATGTTCGTAATAATATGTGATTGATATGCTAACTCTTTTACTTTACTTGACTTGTACATCCTCAACTTGTGTGATTAGTAACTGCAGCCCATGTAACCTTTTGTCTTATCCAAAGAAAATTTGAATTCTTGCCTAAGCTAACTCAATTCCTATTGACCTCGCTAATCCCTCTGTTGACCACGTGTCGACATGACTAGTCTAAGTCTTACCACGCTTCCATTGCGCTATTTTGATTGACCCTCTGATCTCTAAATGTATCTAATAGTATCCAAAATAAAATCTGATCACAACCTTAAGAATCGTTAATATGAGTACATCCTTTCAACCATTCCTTAATCATCCCATGGAAATAAAAATAAGCTCTGATCATGAACAAATTGAGTCATCTTTAAGCATCCATCATTTCTTTAGAAACGTACGATGCATTCAAACACATTTTGACTCCAAATACCCAAATTCTTTCATATGATACTTACATCTCTTAAATGATCTAACTCTTCATTACCATCCAACAAGTCATCATCATATCAATCCATCGAGTAATCATAGGCCCCAAGTTGAGAAGGGTTAGTGGAATTACAACAATTTCAAGTTCACCCTATAAATAAAATCATCACTTCATATGTTATCGATATATGATGTCTTTCCTCTTCTATTATCAACCCATACTTAAATTCAATCATTGAATCTATTACTTTTCATATGCATACTTCCTTCTAGTTCCTCCTATCATTCCTCATCTCGAGTCATGTCTCTCAAAGTGGGTTTCCTGTTTAATTATTTATTTACAAATTGCATATGAGGATTTATTTATTCGGGTTGCAATTAATCCTTATTTCATGTTTATGAGTTTTCTTTTGTATTAGGAGGGTTCACGGGTTTTGTGATGATATTCGAAAAGTGTTTACAAAATGAGTTTTTAAATTTGGGGGCTTTCAAAGAAAACTAAACTTAAGAAAAAAGGAGTTGTTTTTTTAAATGTTTTTTTGAAAGAAATGTATTTATTTATGTTTATATACATGGCTTATTAAAAGAGAAAGAGATTTAAATGTTTGAGTTTTGAGGTTTTTCGTGCCCAAGTTCGGGGCGTTACAAAATGGTATCAGAGTTAAACTCGGCCGGACGTGTGTGGATTGCAAGAGACAAGGACCAAGACCCTAAGTGGGTGGCTGTGAAAGGCAATGGCAGGCTACTAAGTGAGGAGAAGTGAGTGATCTCACACTATCCGGGTGAGGAAAGGTGTTGTTACTAAGAAAGAAAATTGAAAAAAGCCTGAGAAAGACAAGTTGAAAAAGTTTGAGAAAACTAGTTTAAGAAAGAAAATGATTTTTAAAGGAAAAGTTTTAAAGTTTATTTTTGTCCATTCACTGAGATTAGTTTCTCACGTTTTGGTTTTAACGTTACCCCCAGGTATTATAGATCGTTAAAGTAGGATCACACTACGTCGAGGCATTCGAGTTTCTCATCTCCACCTTATCGGTGTTGGACACTACAGGATCACTCTGGATTCCATTGTGGAATCTAGGGTCGATCCTGTCAATAACCAACAACAAGAGGATGTCAAAGGGATCAAGAATATATCCAAATCGGGTTATGCCGATCGCCAAATTCGCAGGAAATCGACAAGGATCTACTGCGGGCTTAGGGCCTTCGATATGCCATCATTAGTGGTCGGATGAACAATATGAGCTCACCAACACACTCAATGTGACGAGGAGAAACCATTGTGGCTAGTCAAACACCTAGACACTGCCAAAAAACACGGATTTCCGACAAAGGGATTGGATAAATTTTCCTTCAATTCTCCTTGATTGACTTTCTGGACTAAAGAAGGACACCATGACGATCAATGTGTTGAGAGGATGAAGTCTTAGGTGGTTCGGTGTCGCAACTCCGTCGAAGAAGTTGGATTGCCCTAGTGAGAGTGAATATGTTTGTCTTCAATTTTTCGTGGTAACAAATTATCTGGGCAAACGAAGGATAGAGGGAGAGAAAGGATGTGGAAAGAGAGCTTCAATATAGGGTCGGTTTCAATCAGAGAAAGGGTGCAGGAGATAGAGAAGAGAGAGAAATGAGAGAGAGAGAGAGAGAGAGAGAGAGAGAGAGAGAGAGAGAGAGAGTGAGTGAGTGAGTGAGTGAGTGAGTGAGCAAAATGGGAATTAACATAATTAAAAAAGTCTTAATTTGGTCTATGTATGTGGACTAGGGGTTTTGGGAAAGATTTAAATGTAAATAAGAGGTTATAAATTATAGATATTTACATTTACACCCTCTAAGGTTTTAAAACTGTTGCATATAACTCCTTACAGTGAGACAAAAAATGGTGAGAATATATGCACAAAGGCATGCTAAGAGGGTGAAATGGCCTAATAAGATTACTAAAGGTATATGGTCCAATCTCAATACAAATATTTATTTCTTTATTTATTTATTGTTGTCTCTTTCAAGGATTATATGAAATAGTTTTAAAACTTCATGAAATGTATGTGTGATTTTTAAAACCAAATGAGGTGTACGTGAAAATACAATAAAGCTTAGGGGGTGTAAGTGTCGTTAAAGATTGAGGTTTTGAATTAATCTAGTTCATAAATGAGAATTTTTAATAATTTACTAACTTTTAAAGGATGTTGTAAAAATTAAACAATTTGGATTATATGACTATATGTTGTAATAAGAATAATATAAGAAAATGTTGAAAATAAGATAAAAAAGAGAAAGTAGCTAAACATTTCTCTAGGTTTTATATTTACGATGAAATCGAGTTGTACATAAATACCCTTTCACCTACAAATCTACAAATTACAATGATCATTTTGTGACTTTTGTCTACTTATTTAGACAAAATTGCTGATTTGTCTTTAATTGAAAAAAATTTAAAATACAAGAGCACAATTAGTAAAATTGAAAGTCAATTATTTTCCAAGCAAATTCAAAATTTCAAAGCTTCTATAAGCATCCTATCGAACCCAAATAAACTACAGGTACGAGATTTTCTGAATTCGAGTAGTCAACAAATTCGAGTCTTTAGGGAACTGGTCGATCATGAACCTAGGGTTTTGTTGCTCACGCCAATCTGTAAGTCTTCCCTTTCATTTCCATTCGCGCCAGCTTCAATTATTTGTTGACTTTTAATTTGTAGAATCTGTTTGTTTCCCGAGAAAATTCTGGGAAGGGAAATAATTTATTGTTTCAGTCATACATGGCTCTGTCTGATTCAATTGTTTGTATTTGGATTGGATTGGTTGAGACGGAGCCTAATTGAACTGTTTTCGAATAAGTTGAACCTAACCTAGCTATTTACATTTGATTGGAGTGGAATTTGTATCTTCTTTAAACCTAAAGAACACGTCCTATTGTCAACAATTTATATGTATATATATTATTGAATAACCGTTATTTTATTGATAATAGGAGGACTGAATTGATTAGATTAAATTTCACTATTTCAGCGTTATTGTAAGATAACTTATGGCTTTTCAGTAGTTTCCGATGAATTTGATTGTTTGAAGTTTTGCTTCATTTACCAAATGAAATTCTTTTTTTGCTACATTTATAGAATCTTCTCATGTCCTGCTTCACTGAAAATTGAGTTAGTTTGGTTGCTGAGTTCGAGTAAATAATTGTTATTGGAATGTGCTTCGTATTTTTGTAGGGCTCCATTTGTTTAAACGGGAATTAGTTCCTGAGATAATTTCCCAGGTCAGAAAAATTGGATGTTAGTTTAAACAGAAAATAGTTCCTGACAAAAAGGAACTTTTAGTCGGAAAGTTTTCTGGATGTTTGTTTCCTAAGAAAATTTTTGGATACAGGTGAGCATTACTTTTGTTCAATTGTTCAAGGAGATATTTTGTGAACCTAAGAACGATCAAGAAAAACAGTTGTTGGAAAGGAATTTTCTAAATCTATGGAACAACAAAAAATTTACTAAAGATTCTATTAGAACAATTTACATCAAAATTTTCTTTTTCCATCGAAAAATTGGAGGCTTTCTGAAATAAATTTCCAAGATGCATGAAGATTTCTTTATTCTTTTCTCATGAAATGTTTTCTAATAAAAGAGACCCGAAATCTTCTCCACCTGGTGTTAAGTTGGAGCATAGACTGAATCACAATCAATCTCTCGATAGAATTTTCCTAAAGCTACCAAATATCAGTTCTTTCTATCAAAGGGAAATTTGCTAGAAATTTTATCCCTTAAATTCTAATTCATGTCGAGACTGATGGATCCCAAGTTAATTTAATATTTCCAAGATTATAAACCAAAACAACATAAAGTGTGGAATATAGAATGTGAGTTGTGCTTCTTTTATTTAGTTATGCTGACTAACTGAAGATTCTAGTTAAGAGGGAGGGATATAGTGAATACCAAATCTGTTTTGTGAAGCTTATTTTGCTTGGTTTGAATTTTGAACAGGTTTTGTAGAACTGTGAACGATGTCAAGACCTGTACTGCTTGTTTTTCTGCTTATTGTTCTCATAATCACTTCCCAGTTTGAGTGGAAGCAACCACTTGTGGTTGACCTTGACACAACTCCAAGTATTTCACAAAAGCAGAATCAGAACTCAAACAGGGAAGAAGCTGTAAAAGAGAAGGTAATAAGTCTCTTACTTATATTCCAGTATTTTCTTTTTATCTTTTTTTTTTGATAAGTTAGTAATCCAGTATGCTTTATTCACTTTGAACTTCCCATATTCTTTGATTCAGAAATGGAGTTGTTTATTATGCAAAAGATTTCTTGAATTTAAGGATGAGCTGCATATTATATATATATATATATTTTAATCTAGGTGTCTTTTTAAGCAAAAATGTTATTAGCATGCTGATGATTTTGCTTGAAACCAAAATTATATGCCTTTACCAGTTGTTATTGTGAAGTTTGCACTATCTTAATGAACTGCAAGCTTGTGAGCGCTTCATTTAATTAAGCTGATTCTGTTTGATGTGCTTTTCATAGATCATTATTCTCACATCAATGATTCAAAGTCCAAAAGCCAATTTACATAGGCAATTCCAAGATAATTAAAGGGGTTAAATACTTTAATGCTCCTAAACTTAAAAATTTCCAATTGACCCCATGAAGTTTGATTCTTGTGTTCAGTAGCACAAAATGAAACATCTGTTTGACAACCTTATGGAACAAGGGCAACTTCTTCATTCAGGTCCTACCTACTCCTCTTATACCTTCCAACTCTTAAGCCTTAAAATTTCTCACCATTCCATCTTCTTCCCTCCCACGTTCTCTTCCTTCCTGCCAATACCCAAGAGTCAAGTGAAGCATGTTGCTTAAGATATAGATGATTTGCCCCACATGCTTATCTTTAGAAACCATGAATCTATAATTCTCACCTGAATGGATGAAATTGCCCTCGTTTCGTCAGATTTTTAAACAGATGTTTCATTTTGTCATTGCTAAACACTCAAATTAATGTTTAAGGACTCAACTGGGAAGTTATAATGTTCAGGGACCAAAATGGGAAGCCGGTCAAGTTCAAGTTAACTCCTAAATCTCTAAATTCTAATGAAATAAACATAATTTTTGGCTTTGTGCTATGCCTAAAATAGATATAGAATTTCTTTTTGCTTCCATCACCAATCTTCCTAGTTGGAAAACTTGATCTCAAGTTTTTTAATGCTGAAATATAGGAACTCATGTAATCCAGAATGCCAATCAGCTTTACCTCTAATCTTGGAAGAAGAAAAATTAATGAGTTATTGTTTTCAGAGTTATAATTAAACAATTAGATCAATAAGGAATCATGAAATCAATTGATACATTATCTACCAAGAGTAGGCACATTCAAATATTTGATTTTGGTGCTTTCTTCGACCTGAAAAGTTTCTTTGACTTCCTTGACTTCAGTATCATACTTCTCTTGCTCTTGTCCAATTTCCCTCGTTATCCTCGTTTGTGACAACTATGGACTTTGTTTCCTCAAGACTTTCTTGTGCTCTGTATGGTGGGGTTGAATGAGAGGAGTTGATTTGCTCTATAGGTTCCTTGACTATTGAGTCTTGACTCTTATCCATGTTTACCTTGTTGAGTAATATGATAGTTTATACTGATATGCAGAACAAGGACAGAAAATAGAGGAGATGAGAAAGAATGGAGGGACATAGAAATAGAAGCTTACGGAGGAGGAGAAGTAGAACAAGGGAAGAGAGAAAGGAAATTAGGCTAAACTCTTTTCCTTTTAGCTGATAAAATTAGGGCAAACTGAAAACAAATTTTCACATCAACATGCCAAAGCCTAAAACCCTGTTACGATAAGGCCTATTTATATAGGCAATCCCAACTTAATTGATAATTGGAATAATAAACACTGAAACAATAATTATTATCTGAATTATAATTAATAAAAAATAACTCCTTAAATTCTATTAACATAAACATAATTTCTGAACATACTCTTATGCCTAACTTAAACACAATTTGTTTTTGTATCTATCATCATCACTTTATAGAAAGTGCTAAAAGCAAGGTAATATAGGGCTTCATTTATTCTTCTTCTTCTTTTTTTATTTGTTATCATGCTTGTTTCCTATGGTTATCATCTCTTTTTTTTTTTTTTTTTTTTTTGTTATAATGAGAATGCTTGGGATTCATGCATACTTTTTTATGGTGCTTGGTTTCTATAGTTTCTAGCACCTTGTTTATTATTTTTTTGTAGAGCTGTTATGGTGCTTGGACTTTATGCATACTAGTGTCTCTGTAGAGCTGTTATCATGCATGCGTAGTAACAAGGATAATGAATCAAGGAGCTGTTATCTTTCAAAAAATTTCATGCTTTGGGTGATTTTACAGTTATAAGTCATGTGACTTATGTGTTATGTAGGATGTAGTGACTTTCCATAACCTAATGGGAGGAATTGACATTAGTGGGACCAGTGTAGCTTTGTTATGGATAGACTGATATTATAGCCTAGATGAGGGAAATGCTTTCTTGCTGTATCTGAAATTAATATTCATATACAATGGTGTAAAGTAAATTGTTAAATCTGCTCTAATGATCTGTTTCTACTTCATCTTTCAAGTGAATCTACATATATATTGTGAAGTTCTTTTGTGGCTTCTAAGGTTTTACATGTGTCCCTCAAATTTAACATTTCTCGCATGTCACAGATCATATTATTGCAAGAGAAGAACATTCAGAGACTGAATGAGCTTGTTCGTAGTCTCCGGGAACAGTTGCTTCAGTGTAGGAGCAAGAATGAGACAACAAATCACACCGTAAGCTTCCTAACTGAACATGTTACTGAACTTGAACGGCATCAGATATACGAGGACTAGGTTTGAGCCTGTGGAGGTATATGGCTAATACTGTGTTATATGTTTGACCTGTATAAACCATTGTTTGCGACCAAGTTTCACAATGAAGTTTCCATCTTGTTTAGGTTAGAATGGAAACTATTCAAGTGCCAATTGCACACCACAGCTAATACTGTGTTATATGTTTGACCTGTATAAACCATTGTTTGCGACCAAGTTTCACAATGAAGTTTCCATTTTGTTTAGGTTTAGAATGGAAACTATTCAAGTGCCAATTGCACACCACACCTAGGCAGAAGTCATTCAAGTGTAGAGTTCATATCTCAAAGAAGCTTCTGGTCACATTTTAAATACGTTTCCTTCTGATTAAAGGAATGTTATGGCCAGAGCAATTATTTATGCAAAGAAAGTTGTATTTATGCATTTATTTATAAGTAGAGAGAGAGAGAGAGAGAGAGAGAGAGAGAGAGAGAGAGAGAGAGAGAGAGAGATGAGGCATATGAAGGAGAAAGGAAGAGAATGGACAAAATAATTTTCAAAGTAAAAAATAAAACTAAAAGCACCGTTAAATGTTTATAGTTTATTGTTTTAGTTTTACCTATTCTTCATCTTATTCATTTTTCTTTTGTCTCCCTCATTTCTCTCCTCTTTTTCCTTGTATCTTTGTCACGTTTTTTGTCATATGCTTTCTAACAAATTTGGTCACCCTAATTTGGTATTGAATGTAAAAAGAATTTTAATACTAGAAATTTCTTGTGAAATTATCATTTAATTTGCTTTTTTTTTTTTTAGTCAAACCAAAACCTTATTTGACAAGACTTAAATAATAAAACGACCAAATCTGATGTGCTGCTACTGATATGTTGAAATGTTGAAGTAAAACACATTTATGTCGAAGCCAATACAATTTGCTGATGTGCTGGTGGATGTGGGTCACTGTATCTCAGGTACAAATTTGAACATAGTTATCCTCCTGCTGTAGACTGTAGTTGACAAGATCTTTAGAGAAAAATGTAATTTTGCTTTCAAAACTAACTATCGCACTTGTATCAATTTGTTCTCAGACTTTCAATTTGAAAAATTAAGGTACGTCACTTTTCAAAATGAGGTAATTTCGTCAATTTGTTTTGAAAAAAAAAAAAAATTTTTAATAGGATACCAAACAGGTTAATTTTTCAAATTGGAAATATGGAGAGTAAATTGACACAAGTGTAATAGTCTAGGAAATAAAATGACAGTTTTCTTATATCTTTTTATTATTTGATTATCTTTCATTTTTCCTATTTTCTCAACCCCTTTCTTTCCTTCCTACCCTGCATGGTGTAATTCATATCTCCATGAAAAAAAAAAAAAAGTGCCGATCATCCACATAAATAAGTTAGATATGGAACATATTTTCTTTAAAAAAAAAAACTAGCTTAAGGCCTTACCAATGATCACATCAACAAAAAAAAAAACTGTTTTTTCTTTGACATAAAATAATTTTTTAGAATGTCTTTAAAAAATGTTGGATTGAACTGAAAAGTTTTTTTAAAACATGAGCATTTTCTTAGATTTTGTTAATAAATATTTCTAAACTTTATAATCTGTTGAAGTCTTAACTAAGGGTCCGTTTATGGTTTTTAACTCTAAATTTGTAAATACAGTGATAAAGAAGGAAAGGCGTTGAGAAACTTGATAAATTGGTTCACTAAGTTAATATAGTGACAACATTTCCTGTGCTCGCTTGTAACTCGATTGGAATTGTCTGTTAGTAAGACCTACTGTTTGTTAGTTAAAACACACAATTATTTCAAAAGAAAAAAATAATTACTTGGTTTTTTTTATATGTTATTTGTGGAATGTTAATACACATCTACAAGAAAGTAATACATACAAGTTTGAAGTTGATGTATTCGAATGAAAGTTTTTGAATTAGAAGTACTAAGTTAAAAAGTGATGTACAGTTAAAGTATATAATTATAATTAATCCTTAAAAATATATGTAATAGGTGTTTTTATCATTAAGTCCTTGACTAATGCACAATAAAGAAAAAACACGATGTAATATGACTTTTCTTAAAATCTACCAAACGTTAGATGCTTTCCCAAAGGAAAAAAGTTTTGCCGCAAAAAAAATTCTTTAATACTTCATTTTCCATCTAAACAAGCATATCCCAGCCCAAAAATCAAAACAAACATAGCCTTAGCAATTAACATGTATACAGTCAATTGAACTTTTTTAAAAATTTTGATAACACATAGTTAATTGAATTTAGGAAAATGTTATTTGTATACCAGACTTATTTGTACTAAATAGTATTGCCATTGAACTTAATTCGAAAGGGAAAAAGAAACTCATTAAAAAAAAAATTAAAAAAATAGTTTGATGGGTAGAAGGGGAAATTAAAAGCACATTTAATTTTCATCCTGTCTTTATCTAGGGTGGGGAAAATATTATAGGAGTGTTGGACCAAAATCATCAGCGCCCTCTATTATGCAGCCCTGCCGCAATCCTGCATTTGGGTCAGATGCACACAACCACCTTCAATGTTATTAACAAACAAACATTTCCTTCCCTCAAGTCACAGACCAAAATGCATGAAATTTGAATGGCTGCAGAGCAATTCCTATGCTTGGAGGTATTATCTTTACTGTGGTTGTTAACGACATCCTGTCTTATCTTATTTATGTAAAATAGTAATGACTCATTCCTGCTTATTACATATCAGAAAAATCACAATTTGACTTGTGTGTATGATATTTCATTTTTTCATTCATCTAATGAGTCATTTAGGCTGTACATATTCTTATACGCGTATTTTGTGGTGAACATGAACCCTTATGATTAAGGGTTAGGCAGCAAATTTTGTTATTCAAAATATCAAGAGTGGCTAGGAAGATACATCATGAAGTATCATAAATGTGGTAGAATAACATGGTCCTCCTAGCATTATCTTATTTAAAAAGTAGCACCAATCGAAAGCGCCAATTGACCTACGATTCACATTGATCCTAACTGCAACTGCAGTTGCAATTAACTTTAACTGAAAGTTGTGATTTACGGTTACACTATATAACTTCAACAAAATTCAAGTAGAGAATAAAGGAAAAAAAATCGATCAATTGCAGCTACATTTTCGATTGATTTATACATATGTTGAGTGATCGGTAGTCTAAGAACTGTCTTAAAAATGTCCTTATTGTTATGAAATGTAGTTGTCCTTATTAAATATGACAAATTAAACTTATGTTTTTTTTAAACAATAATGCTATATTTATCATATTTTTATACTACATTTTTATATCATCTTATGTGTCATCACTTTACTGGACATGGTTTTTCTTTTTATTTATTAGTATCTAATATATGAATGTCATGTACGTTGCCACATAAGATAGTATAAAATTGTACTATAAAATTGTGAAATGTCTAGCACTACTTTAAACCTTGGAAAATAATACAATATAAGGAGCGAAACAATGTCCTTTTATTTATTAAAAAAAAAAAAGAATAGGTATATTTATTTAAGATATATTGTATTGGCATCCCTTTGTGTTCAATCCCACTAACTAACTTGTCCTATCCACCATACAAATTAAAAAAGAAAGAGATCAGAGTACTTACAAGTTACAACAAAGGCAGATTCCAAAAATATGATAAATATTTCAAAAATGCGTTTTGGATTTGGTTTTTTAGATAGTTATGGATGGCCACGATTGGAATGGCAATGCCCATGGCAGCTCCTCCTTTACATTTATTTAACCTAGTGAGAAATTTGCGCGTCTTTGTTATAAAGAACGTGGTATCACAGGGAAGAGAGAGAGAGAAAAAAAAAAAAAAAAAAAAAAAAACTTGCCTTTTTTTTCTCTCATTTTTCTCTTTTTCTCTCTTTCGTAATGTGACTAATGTCTAGTCCCCTGCTACAACGAGACGGGCAAGTTTCTCTCCTTAACCTAACAATAATTATAAGACCAACTTCCTCCTCAATAAAGAGTTGGAATCAAAGATGTCACTCAGCTACAAGACCATTTATTGACACTGTAGCTCATCGATTTTTGAACATGGTTGCTCCCTCAAACATAAGTTGGTTGGAGATTTTATTACTAGCTGCTACTTGTTTGAATGCGATGTATTTACTTTTGGATGCCAGTTCATATACAATAGAAAAAAATATATATATATATCAAGAATGTTCTAAAATTAATTAGTTAATAAGTTAATACAAAATTAACTACCTTGTTGGGCCCACTGCACAATGTAATTTCAAAATCCGAACCGTTTATTTTTTAGGCTCTACTTCAAAGATCATTCTTGTAAAAAATCTCTAAAATCGAAAGTTATTTAGCCATTTGATTATAATAACAACTATTTCTATTCTTTTTATCAAAAATATTGATCGTCTATTTATTTGATCTTAATTAGATGACTACATGATGTTTGATTTAGTTGATTTTTTGCAATGATGATCTTTGAAATATGGCCTAAATAATTGATAATTTGAATTACGAGATTAGTGATGTGATGTGCCCAAAAGAATGGTTAGCTTCGTATTAACTTGCTAATTGGTTAGTTTTAGAACACACCTCATATATATATATATATATACACAAGAATGCTCTAAAACAAACTTGTTAGTAAGTTAATACAAAACTAACTACCATGTTGGGCCAACTACAAAATGTAATTTCAAAATCCGAACCGTATATTTTTTAGGCCCTACTTCAAAGATCATCCCTGTAAAAAAACTTCAAAATCGGAAGTCATTTAGTCATTTGATTATAATAACAACTATTTCTATGTTTTTATCGAAAATACTGATCGTCTATTTATTTGATCTCAATTAGATAATTACATGATTTTCGATTTAGTTGATTTTTTGCGATGATGATATTTGAAGTAGGGCCTAAATAATTGATGATTCGGATTATGAGATTAGTGATGTGGTGGGTCCAAAAGCATGGTTAGCTTCGTATTAACTTGCTAACTGGTTAGCTTTAGAGCACTCCTCATATATATATATATATAGCTTCAAATGTGAGATTTCACATTTAGGCTTATTTGTAAGATCTCTTATAAGACCCATTCTACATTATATTTGATAATCAAAACCGTCTACTTTTTTTTTTGTTTCTATCGAAGAATTGTGCTTGCAAATAATTAGATTAATCAGAAATCATTTGACTGTTGATTAAATTTTCACTATTTCAAGTGTTTATCAAAAATAATTTCTTCGTCTATTTATTTGATCAAAATTTGATAGCCTTAATGATTTTGTATTTGCTTAATTTTTTGCAAGAATGATATTTAAATATAGATTTAAAAAATAAACAGTTCGGATTATTGAAATATTATATGCAGTGGGTCTCATGAGGGATCTCAACAATAAGCCTAAATATGGGATCCCACACTTAAGCTTCAAGCATGGGATCCCACATTGTACTTTAATAATCGGAACCGTATACTTTTTTTGTCTTCATTGAAGGATCGTGCTTGTAAAAAATTAAGTTAATCGAAAACTATGTCAATTGAATGATCATCTACTCCTCCTATTACCAATTGATTTTGGGTTTGAGTTTGGACTAATTAGCTATTTATACATAAATAGAACTTATTGGGTTATATTGACTAATAATGAACCGTGCAAATAGCAAGATACTCCTCATAAGGGATTAGCAGAGGATCTAGATCCATTAAAATCAAGCTTTTCAAGGAGATGGTCGAGCTGTTCAAAATGCATATAAGAGTTTAGAGTCGAAAAAATTCAAAATTAGAGTAGAGCTGGTCATATAAAAAGTAGGTATACTTCTGTCTGAAAATGACCAAAAGAGTAAAACTTATTTACATTTGAAAACATAGATCAAAATTATAAATATTTCATTAGTTAAAATATGTCATTTTATGAAGTTTTCCACTTGACTTCTTTCTAAAAAAAATATGAGTTTTCTGCCGTCGACATTCATCATGTGCAGTTATTGAGCATAAGGCCCTACAAAATTGCACTACTCCCTTTATTAATTATGTAGGGCACGTGATTGAGAGTTATCGAATTAAATAGCTAGCTAGGTACAAAATTTTGAACCTTACCTGGGAAGCCCTACCAACAGAAAAATTTTAATCACCAATTTACGGACCACTCTCACTTAATTAATTAAGGTTGAACAGAAAACCCATCAAAATTCATTATTTTAATTTATATATGTTGGTTCATATGGAATAAGTGATTATTCATAATTGGATATTAAATTAGATATATATCCAACATAGAAGAAAACCTCACACCTAAACAGAAGAATAAAATAGACTCCCAACATGTAGTAGTAGCAGTAGGAGTTCAATATATGCAAATATGCTTTAAGGTGGTAAGAAAAATTCTGTGTCAAAGCAACATTCGGTGTTTTTTCTATAATTTTTTTTTTGTATAAATTCAATTTAGACACATAACTATATATACTATTTCAACGGGGTCTACGAACTTTCAAATATTTCAAATATATACTTAATTTATTATGTAAATTGAAAAATGAAATTTCGTTCATCAATTTATTGAGAGATCAGTTAAATGTCAGCTTGGTTTTTGCTAAAGGGGATTAATTGGCGACGTGGCACAAACTCAGCATACATTTTCCGCCAAATAAGCAACACATGTCCACTTGACACGAGCTCACACATTCATCACCTCTTTCCCGCTCATCGAATACTCTCCTGACCATTTAGTCTTTAAAAAACATCACGTTTTTCCCCAAATTCGAATATAAATCCCTCACTTGTGTTCAACGAGCGAGAAAGAGATGATGAATTTGTGGACCCGTGTCAGGGGTTAGGTGGACCCGTGTCACTCATTTGGGGAGAAATGAGTGACACGAGTCCACCTAACCCCTAACACAGGCCTACAAACTCTCTCTCTCTCTCTCTCTATTATTATTATTAAATTGTGGGCATGTGTTGCTTATTTGACAGGAAATGTTTGCTGAGATAGCGTTACATCGCCAAGTAATCCCGGTCAGTAAAAGTCAAGCTGTTATTTAACTGATATCTCAACGAATCAATAGACAGAAATTCATTTTTCAATTTAGATAATAAATCGGATGTATATTTGAAATATTTTAAAATTCATAGACTTCGTTAAAATAGCTTATATAGTTATGTGTCTAAATTGAATTTATGCCTTTTTTTTTTATTACCATAATGGTCCCATAATATTCCATATTTATTACAATTTTTGTTGTGAGAGTTTAATGCATGCATAATGATGAGAGTATATACGAGACTGGAATATATTTCAGCCCCACAAATACAATGAACGAGGAGAAGTCTCCTTCAGTACCACACTACTACTACCACAGAGCACTTTCTTCTTAAAAAAATTTTCTACTTGAGTTAAACAAAGAATTTAATACTCATTGGTTTATTATTAATTGCTCTTAAAACCTAACTGTTAAGACATACTTTTAAAAGGGTTTAGAAACTGTTAAAAGTAGTTAGGCCCGTTTGGTTCACGGATTAGGTTTTTTCAAAATTAATTTCATATTCATGCTCATTCTAAAGGGATAAAAATAAATAATTTTTAGGGAGATTTAGAGTTTAAAGTCAAATATTTTTATTTTTCTTCTTTGACGGCTTTATGTTAGGTTTTAACTCTATTATTTTGGACTCCGCTCAAAATCCCAGAGTAAAACCTAATATGCAGCCTCTACAAAGCTCACTTTACACCCTAAAAAGAAAAATACCCTTAAAATCGAGGGAGGACTTTATTATGAATTAAAAGAATTTTATTATAAAATAAAAGAACTTTATTATGAATTAAAAAAAAATCTTATAAATTAAAGAACTTTATTATGAATTAAAATAATTTTCTTATAAATTTTAAAACATCCCCAGTATCCATCTAAAAATTATTTTTCTAAAAAATTCAAGCTTAATTATCTCTAATTTTTATTCCAGTATTTGGAAATGCTGGGTATGGTAACCAAGAAATATACCATTTTCATATTTATGCTCAATAATACCATAATTTATTATAATTTGAATAATATTTTTAATTTTAAGTGGAGTTAATTTAGTAATAAGTACCACAATAAATGCTTTCCTAAGTTATGGAAATAGCGAAAGGAGCTCAATGGTCCCATAATATTCTATATTTATTACAATTTTTGTTGTGAGAGTTTAATGCATGCATAATGGTGAGAGTATGAGACTGAAATATATTTCAGCCCCACAAATGCAATGAACGAGGAGAAGTCTCCTTCAGTACCACAGAGTACTTTCTTCTTAAATTTTTTTTTTTTTTCCCACTTGAGTTAAACATAGAATTTTATACTCATTGGTTTATTATTAATTGCTCTTAAAACCTAACTTCTGTTAAGACATACTTTTAAAAGGGTTTAGAAACTGCTAAAAGTAGTTAGGTCCCGTTTGGTTCATGGATTAGGTTTTTTTGAAATTTCATATTCATGCTCATTCCAAAGGAATGAGAATGAATAATTTTCATTCCAGTGTTTGGAAATGCTGGGTATGGTAACCATGAATATACCACTCTCATATTCATGCTCAATAATACCGTAACTTATTATAATTTGAATAATAATTTTTATTTTAAATAGGGTTAATTTAATAATAGGTATCCACAATAAATGATTTCCTAAGTTATGGGAATAGCAAATCCAAGGGAGCTCAATGGTTTCAAATTCCCTTCATCATGGGATAACACATTTTCATGAATGTGCTTAGTAAATATGAGAACAAAATCTCATACCCATTAGTCCATTACCAAGCTCCAATCCGCATACCAAACAAGCCTTTACTGATTTTTATGAATCCTTTTTAGTATTTTCTAGAAAAACACTTAAAGAAAATTTTTGGGAGTGCATTTTTAGGAACTACTTGTTTTCTTTTATCAGGGAAGCGTACGTATACTTTTAGAGTGAAACTTACCTGCCCTGGGGATACCAGAGGGAATACCAATAGGTGGTATCCCCATCATCTTTTTTTTTTTATCTCTATCTCTCTCCTCTCTCTTTTTCTTTCTCTTTCTTTTTCTCTCTCCCTTACTCTCTTTCTCTCTCCCTAGTGATACCACACAGGTGGCATCCCAGGGATAGGTAAGTTTTGTTCATACTTTTAACAAAAGATTTTATGTGTTTTAAAGTGCATGCTTACAAAAGTAAGACACTAAAGAGTTGAAGGATCGATCTACCCGAGGGAAGGACAGAGAGGGATGGTGAAGCTTCAATGAAACAAGTGAGACTAGTCGATTTTATTCTCAAACAGACCCTTAATTAAACTAAACAAAACAACAACCATTTTATACTGTTAACACAGTGTTCTAGCTACCTGAATTGAGTAGTACAACAATCATCAGTCAAATCCAGCACTGCAGTCATTTTATGAGGTTGACGCCACATAATAATGCAATACCAAATTTTTGTTTCTTGCCTAAATAGTAAATATGGCAGTCATTCTATTTATATATATGTCCCATACTCATGGTCCAGTCAATCTAACTAAACCCCCGACACCTCACACTAAATCTTATTTTTATACGGTGCATTTTTGGTATCATTCCAAATTCCCAACTAATAATTTGTATGTTACTTCTCTTATTATTTTGTGAATAATTTGTTATGTGTAACGGTAATATGAGAATGACATATTGATATAGTATTATGAATTCACTCATATGATATTACATGTTTATAATCATTAATATAGTATATTGTGTCTAATGTTTATCATTTAGTGTATATATTAATAAGTTTTCTATTATAAGCATATTAATTGTACATATGTTATAATTTAAGTGGATTCATTTTGTAAGTCACACATATAAGTGATTTTCATTTCTATGACAAGATGATAAGCTGAGATCAAACAAATATATAAAATTGTGTCTGTTTGGCCATTTGGCAACACTATCCTTATTCAATTTTACTAGATAGACTTATTTTATGATTTACCATCTAAACCTGTTTTTCATTCCCAGATTATCACTTGAAAGTTTTTTTTGTCTTAGGTTAGCACTTATAACTTACACCCACATCTCATTTTACCTTGTTCCGTCAACACGTGCGTAAAAAATGCTGGCGTGGAGCACTGGATGTGCGCAATGTGTCACATCTTTTCTTTTATTTTCGGATTTTTGCTATTTTGCTATTTTTATAAACTTTAAAAATAGCTCCAGACTCAAAAAAATTCACGGAAAATTTCTACGAACTCATCTTGACTAGAAGTCTAGTACTAATTTACTTTGGGATCAAAATACCAATTTTCCATGTAAGTGTTTCCAGAAAATTTGAGAAGTCACAATTTATTTCTAGAAAATTAAGAAAAATTTCCCTCTATTAAATAAATTTTAGAATTTTCGTAAAGTCTCATACGAATTCTAAAAAATATTTAAAAAAAAAAAAAACCAAAAACCTGTTTTAAACATTTCTTTCGAGACTTTACAGAAATTGTAAAATTTTTCTAGAATTTATTTTATAGAGAGAAATTTATTTTCCTCTAAGACCAGGAGGTCTTTTGGGTAACAGGTGTTCACGAGAAAGGTATTGTTAGTTTTTAGAAAACCAACGGTGCAGACCTCGTAGTGTTTAGAGTTCGGGAGATTATTCTATGAATTTTCAAAGAGTCTAGAGTATTTTAATTTTCTATAAATAAATTTAGATATATTTCCCAAATTTTCTGAAAACACTCAATGGGAAAATTAGTATTTTGATCCATAATAAATTAGTACTAGTCAAGATGAGTTCGTAGGAATTTTCTGAGTCTGGAGCTATTTTTAATTAATTTTCAAAGTTTATAAAAATAGAAAAATAGCAAAAATCCGAATATAAAAGAAAAGATGTGGCGCACTACGTTAACATTAACGGCCACATCAGCATTTTTGACAAAGGTGTTGATGAAACAAGGTAAAATGGGACGCATGTGTAAGTTATAGGTGAAAACTTAGAATAAAAAAACTTTTAGGTTGTAATTTGGGAATAGAAATCAGTTTTGGATAATAAATCGTGAAATAAACCTATTAAATATAATAATCATGACCAAACGATTTTTAATTTGTCTGATTTTTTTGTATGAATGATCATTGAATAGAGCTAGAGCTAAAATATGAATGATTTTTATCATTGAACTACATCGTGGTTGGCTTGGAGGAGGACTTCCAAAATTTATTTTGTTTTTAGATGTCCACACTTGAAACCCCTTGTGTGGATATATATATATATATATATATATACATACATAGTTGAACATTTAATCTTTAATTTATTCAAGTAGTTTATAGTTTAAAATTCTTGGATTACATAGCGACTTTGCGAGGTGAACCCCAAAAATATAATCCTTATTACTAGGCTACTAGCTATTTTTAAATATATAAATAAAAAAAAAGGATATATATGATCATAAGAGATGGATTATATAAGCACTCAAATACTAACTAATTAGGAAAGTAATAACAAGATAATCATCTTTTGAATCCATCACATGATATAATCTCATAATTTGAACTATTTATTTTTTAAGTATTCCTTTAAATATCATTAATCTTTCAAAAAAAAAAAAAAAAAAAAGACTTATTCGTACTAATACCTCTTGAAAGTTATACTGTTTTTTTTTTAAGCCCCCTTAAACTTAAATTGTCTCACTTTTTTATCCAAACTTTACAAGATGTACGTTGCAACTTGTCCTATTCTGTCAAGTTCGTCACGGGCTTCGTGAAAAAAGTTAATATAGTGTGTACATGGATGAACATTTTGGTATGTAAGACGTTAGGTGTAAAAAAAAAAAATAATGATTTTAAAACTCAAATATTTGTGGTAAAAAACACTCAAATATTTTTAAAAACTAAAACAAAAATTAAAAGTCAATTAAAAATTAAAAAAAAAAAACTGGAAGAAATTTAAAAGAAAAAAACAAAACAAAGAAAAAACACTCAAACTCTCCCTCCCACCTTTCCAAAACCCAGCAGCCCACAATTCCACAATTCCACCATTTTCCCACCCCACCCTCTCACACCATGAGAGATAAAAAAAAGTTTCTATTTCCAGATTTGAAAAACTGAAAGGAGATTGGACTTTTCATCCAAAAATGAATCAAAAGAAATAATAGTAAATTCCTAATTAAGGGGGGTGTATTCAATTAGGATTTTAAATGACTTCGGTGGAATTAAAAAGTCTGGTGGTATTTAATCAAAACTTTTAAAGACTTTATAAAAGTCTGATGGTATTCAATCAAGACTTTTAAAAAGTCTATGGTATTCAATTAAGAATTTTAGAAAGTCTATAAAAGTGACATGGTATTCAAAAAGTCATTGACTTTATTAAATAATAGACTTTAAAAGACTTTCATGGACTATGTAGTGTAAATTATGTTATATTAAAGTCAATAATTTTCCAGCGTTCCCTCTGCAGATTTATAAGGATTTCAAATATTAAAAAACTATTAAAAAAGTAGTATTTTTTTTTTTTGTAAAGAGTGATACTAAGCCCCCTAATCTTATTTCTTCACGCACCTCTTAATTTATTTTTTTCTAATTACTGTATCTTCTTATATTAATTTTCTTTTTCTCTTATATTAATTAACTCTTCATCCTGGGTTGGAACCAACAGTGTTGCCACAATACAATGTAACAGCAAGATATTCAAACCAACCACTTTACAGTCTTTAAGTACTCACCAAAATCACAAGATTATATATTCATAATTTGAGAAATAATGTTACCACCATATCATATAATGTTCTCAACCTGTCAATTCAATTAGACAAGTTCTAACAACTCATTAAAACACAATATTTGATAGTCTAATAATATAAAAACATAAAATTCAAAACACTTATAATGAATTATATTAGAGAAATAAGAATATATTTCGTCACCCAAAGTATGTTTAGGTAACGAACAATTCCGCCTCCTAAACATACTTTGGGCGACGAACATATAAAGTCTCTTCAGGAGAGAAACTAAATTCGTCGCCCCAGGTATCTTTGGGCGACAAAATTTACTTGTTCGTCGCCCAAAGTCTTTGGCGACCAAATTGTCGACGAAGACATTTCGTCGCCCAAAAGTTTGGGCAACTAAATTCGACTTTGGGAGAGGAACTAGGTTCGTCGCCCAAACTCTTTTTTTCTTGTAGTATATGGAACAAAAAAATTTTGGTCCCTACAATTTTAGTCTCAACTTTTTATATTGTTTGCAATATTAGGACAATTTATAGTACATGCATCTCGATCTTGAAGCTCATCTCCATTCCACTCACTCACGGAGGATAAAAAAATAAAAAACATATTGGAGAAATTCTAAAATAAATAATAAAAAATTATATCAAAGTTATTAGAAGTCTATAACAATCCTTCAAAATTTATGAGAAAAGTCAGGGAAACTCTAAATAGAATTCTGTTAAAGTCTATGTAGAGTTTATGAAAGTTATTAAAAATGAATTAACTCTACCAAAGTCAATGATTTTTAAAAACTCTACAAAAGTCCATTAAAATCCTAATTGAATACACCTCCCTAAGTTTCAATCAATGAGAAATATATGAAACCCAATGACGTTATTGATTTGGGGTGAGTTTGGAGCGAAGGTTTGTGAGGGCTTTGGGGCTAGAAGGTGAGCAACACCATGATCGTCGATGAGAGCTCGATTTTTTGTGAGAGGAATCGTCCATGGGGTGAGTGAGTTTGATGACTGATTTAGCTCATGAGTGGCAGAGAGAGTGGAGAAAGAGAAAGAAAAGGGAAGAAGGGTCACCAGTGGTAATGGGTCCGGCGGAGGGAGGGTGGTGGCTATGTTTGTTGTTGGTGGGGGAAGGGTTTCTGTGTTATTATTTTTTTTTTCTGTATTTGTTTAGGTGTTAAAATTTTCTGTGTTTTTTTTTTTCATTTAATTTTTGTATTTATAATTTTTTTTGTAAGAATCTACATTTTTATAGTAATTATTTATCCACGTGGCATCTTAAATAATATAAAAATGGTTCATCCGTACGTGCAACCTATGTGGCCACATGAGCTTTTTTAACGAAGTTATTGACAAATTTGACAGAATAAGGTGTACTGAAAGAGTTTGTAAAGTTCAAAAAGTAAAGTGAAAAAATTAAAATTTAAAGGGGCAAAGTGAAAATTAAAGTTACTTTCAAGGAGTATTGGTGTGAATAAGTTAAAAAAATTAACCAAATCCTAAATCATTTAATCAACTATGATCAAATAAATAAAAACACAATATTTTTTATAACACATTGAAATAATTGTAATGATAATCAAAATGGCTAAATAATTTTCGATTCACTTTATTTTTTTCAAGGATGATTGGTTTCGATCATTAAATTTTCTAATCTATGGTGAGCGGGTGGTTAGGTAAGCGTAAAATTTCCAGCTCTATGGTGAGGGGGTGATTTTTATGTGTCTGTATATATATATATATATTCATTGGCCAAACCAAATTCTACAATATGGAATCACATGTTGTTCGAATCTCTTAACTGTTTGAACAATTGGCTAAAAATGATAAAATTTGTGTTTATTAATTTCAAACTTAGAATTTAGAGTTTAGCTTAGAAATTTAAGGTGAATTCTAAACTCGATCTAAATTTTAAAATAATAAATCTGCAAAGATCATAATTATCTTAAAAGAAAAAGAATCGAGTTGTGTATGCATGTAGATGCAACATTACTTGTTTACCTAAACACAAAAAGAAATCCTTATTTTCGATAGTACTTGGGTCACCACATCCTTCTAAATTTTGATTTCAGCAATGCCAGTGCGTGATCGAAACCGTTTACTTTTAGATAACCTATTAAAGATTATCTCTGCAAAAAATCAAATCAATCGGAAATCGTTTAGTTATATAATTGTTGTCAATTAAGTAAAAAAAAAAAAAAAATCAATGGTTTCTGATTAAAAAGTGATTTTTGACCAAATTGTTAATTTTTTTCTAGAGATAATTAGACTTAAATCCTTTAGAAAAAGTAGTTTTTAGATGAAGACCATGAGTATTTTAAAATTTATAATAAAATTTTTTTAATTTATAAGAAATTTTTTTTAATTCATAATAAAGTTTTTTCATGATTTGAAGAATATTTTTTCATATTTGAAGATATTTTCTCTTTTAGGGTATAAAGTGGGATTTGTATAAGTTGCATGTTAGGTTTTAACTTTGAGATTTTGGGCAAAATCTTGATGTTAAAACTTAACATAAAGTCGTAAAAAAAAATATAAAAAGACTTAATTAAAATCCTAAATTTTAGTCTAAAAAAGATTCATAAAATGAACTAAACTCTAAATTTTTTTATTTTTTTTTACGTAATCGATAACAGTTATATAATAAAATAATTTTTGATTAAGTTGATTTTTACATAAATAATTTATAATAAGTGATCAATAAATTAAAAGATTCTGATTATACATTGACATTATTAAAATTGCAATTTTAGCTTTTTTAGGGAATGAGGTGATGCCCCAGCTGACCCAAAAGGAAGATGCAATATTAGTTGGCTTCGGACGAGTATTAACTTTTTTAATTTTATTTTGGATATCAATATATTTAGGGGCGCCGGCGGTTCATTATTTCACCTAGCAAAACAGTAGGACGATAAAAGCTGTTAATTTGTTGGTAGTGAGCTACTGTCAGGCTGTGTTGTTTGTGTCTGTTTCTGCAGCTGTGGAGCGAGTTTTGTGCTTTGGTTGTTTGGTGTTGATTTAGTCTAATATATATATGATATATCACTCATTCATTTACCCAATAAAAAAAAAATTAACGAACGATTAAAGCTCTAAAAAAAAAAAAAAAAAACACAGTAAAACTGTACAAAAATTTGTCGTCAGTGTTAATTAATTTTGATATTTCTTCAGATACAATTATAGGTAGCGCGCCACGTTAAGAAGCAGTCTTTAATGGTTGTACGTGCTGCAGAGTGCAGATCGATGGGTCATCAACTCAGAAGTCTCAGATAGGTCTGTAACGTCTGTTGTCGCAACCATAGTCATGGGCCCTCCTGCATTTAGGAATTCTGAGCACGAAAGAATCCATTGATTGTCAACTCTAGCTTTCTGCTTTTTATCCAGAAATCGAAAAAATATCTTTTTCTATTTACAGTTACCATGCATTATATATGCATGTAATTTTGCAGTAAAGGGATGGTATTCTATTCATGCTATTGATCGAGAGGGAAAGATACAGTGATCGAATCCGCACTGTCGTTGGGATGAGTTTTTCATTCGCCATTATGATCGAGAAAGGGTTAGGGGTCTGGTCTGCAAACAATACCAAAAAATTGAGTTTCGAACCGAATCAAACCAATTAGATCGGTTTAGTATGGTCTTTTTTTTATTACTTTTTTTTTTTCGGATATCAAACCAAATCAATATGAATTTTGTGATTTGGTTTTGGTTTGTAATATTGAAAATTTTTATTTTAATCAAACCGAACCGAACCACTACTGATAATATATATTAATTGGTTTATATATGATTTTAATACCTATTATAGAGTAAATCAAGTTCCCTATTATAATTTATATGTGTTTGTATATGTTTATTATAGTTTATATACTTTATAGTTTATTTAGTATATAGTTTATATTATATGATTTTAATAGCTATTATAGAGTAAACCAAATTCTCTATTATAGTTTATATATGTTTATAGCAGTGTTTTCAGATGCAAAAACATGACGCGATTTAGTCATAGAAGGCGAGGCGTAAGCCTCAACGCGTTAAGGCGTAAGCTTTTCAGTATATATTTTTTATAATAAAAAAATTATAAATATATATAAACATATATAAATAGATATATTCAGGCTCCTTCTATTGAGGTATACCTCAACTTAATTATGTTGAGGTATGATCTAGTTGGGGCCCACACGAGTCGTTTTGTGTCGATCCGAATCGTTCGCAAGGATCATCTTCATTGATAGATTATCCTTGCAAAAAATTAGCCAAATTGGAAATCATTTGCCTATCTAACTTTGATCAAACAAATGAACGGTTTTATCGAAAATATTTTGTTCATCCATTTATTTGATCAAAGTTAGATAGGCAAATGATTTCCGAGTTGGTTAATTTTTTGCAAGGATGATCTATCAATGGAGATGTAAAAATTGAAAGGTTCGGATCGACACAAAACGACTCATGTGGGCCCCAATAGGGTATACCTCAACATAAATAAGTTGAGGTATACCTCAATAGAAGGAGTCTGGATAAATATATATATAGAACGTAAGACCCAAATATATATAAGCAAGGGTATTGTTGTCTTTTCAGCACATGTAAAAAAATTAATATTTTAAAATGTTTTTGAATTAAAAAATAAATAAAAACAGTATGAGGACTGTTTAGGCAGTAAGACCAAAGCCTGATGGCCCAAACATATATAAATAGCTCCAGGAAGATTTTATTCATTCCAAAAAAGACCAAAGCCTGATGGCCATCAGGCCCATCACCATAACTGCAAGTCAACCTTTGCCTTGCACGATCTTACTCGGTTGGAAGAGTGGGTTCTTCTCCAACCGATCTTCTCCAAAACAGAGGTGCAAAAAACCTAGAACAGAGGTTGAAAAAAATCCCGCAGAGTTGGTCGCGAGGCGACGCCTTCAACGCCTTGCCGTCGCCTTTCAGTCGTTTTTCACAGTCCGGAGACGTCGTGCGCAATCGGCCGCCGCCTCGCCATGACTCGCGCCTGAAGCTCGCCTTTGAAAACACTGGTTTATAGTATATATAGTTTATACTTTATAGGATTAGTTTATAATTTATAGTTTGTATATACTATACTACTAGGGTATATATATGTATACTAAAACAATTATAGTTAAAGGTATATATATGGTTTAGGGTATAGATCGAGTATAATAGTATAGGTAATTGGTATAGAGTAAACTAGTACATGGTATATGAATATATGATATAAGGTGTAGGGTATAGGGTATGGGGTTTAGGGTATACAAGTTTTTATCTGGTTTTCGGATAACCAAACCAATCGGTTTGGGCTAGGCTTGGTTTAGTTTTGGTTCTCGAATTGGCCATTTCGAAAATGTTGGTTTGGTTACGATTATGCCTCTGTGGTTTGGTTTTTCGAACTATGCACACCCTAGAAAGGGTGGCCGGGTATATATAAGAGATAGGTTTACTCACATGTTAGGAAGAGTCATGGCCACACATGCTATATATATATATGTTGCTCAATATGAATTGTCACATGTGTTATGAATAAATATTTTTAAGTACTATTTGGAGGAAATATATATATGTATATATATACTTCTAGTGCTTTATGGAAATACACATATGATGAATTGAGAAAGCATTTCCAAGTAGTGGTGGATCCAGGATCCCTAACCCGGGGGGGTCAGTGGCAGAAAAGGGCAAGTGACCGGCGGTGGGTTGGAACTTGGGTGTTGATTTTGGGGAATTTTGGGGTTTGAACTTTGAAGTTATGTTTGGGAATTAGGGGGGCTCAGGTCTGTTATATATGCTGGTTTAATGGTTTTGCTTTTTTTATTTTTTTTTAATTCTTGGCTCAAAACGGTGTCGTTTTGGGTAAGAGATTAAAAAAAAAAAAAAATTAAACACACCTGGCTCAAAAAAGAAGAAGCTTCAGAAGCTTGAAGCCTTGAACGGTTGAACCAGTGAGCACTCAGGCTTTTCATCAAGCAGGTGGTGGGCAACTTGGCAACGAGGGGTCATTGGCCAAAGGGTTGTGGGGTTGCCATCCAGAGGCTTGGGGGGTCACCGACGGCTAAGAAAGGTGGTTCACGGCTCGAAGCTCCGACGTTAGGGGGGTCGCCCAACCTCTTGCCTCCCTTAGTGCATGGATCTGCCACTGTTTCCAAGTCAATATGCATGGAGTAGTTCTTGGGTTTGTTGTTTTTTTTAATTTTATATAACTTGTACTTATAAGAGAAAATTTATATATATATATATACAAAAATGTTCTAAAGTTAACTAGTTAGTAAGTTAAAACAAAGCTAACCACTTTGTTGAGCCCACTACACAATGTAATCTCCAAATCCGAACCGTCTATTTTTCAGACCTTACTTCATAGATCATCTCTGAAAAAAATTTCAAAAATCGGAAGTCATTTAACAATTTGATTATAATAACAACTATGCATATGCTTTTATCAAAAACAGTGTTCGTCTATTAATTTGATCACAATTAGATGACTAAATAATTTTTTATTTCGTTGATTTTTTGCAATAATGATCTTTGAAGGACTTACAAAATTCACGATTCGGATTATGAGATTAGTTATGTGGTGGGCTCAAAAATATGGTTAACTTCATATTAACTTGTTAACCAGTTAACTTTAGAACATTCATATATATATATATATATAGGCTTATTCATACCATTGCCCCCTGTAAGATACACTTTTTTTCACTTTGCCCCCTGAAACTTAAATCCTCTCAGTTTGCCACCTTAACTTCAAACAGTTGTTGCAAAAAACCCTATGCCGTCAACTTTGTCAATTTTTCCGTTAAAAAAGCTGACGTGGCACCTATATGGCATAGGTGGGACCCTTTTCTAGTTATGTAACATCCATAGAGACACTAAAAATTATAAAAAATTGACATTTAGCTCGAAATTTGCAACGTCCTCTACTCATATAATCATATTTTTTATAATTTTTAGTGTCTGCATGGATGTTACATAACTAGAAAAGGGTTCCACCCATGTCATATAGGTGCCACATCAGTTTTTTTAACAGAAAAATTGACAGAGTTGACGGTATAGGGTTTTTTGCAACAACTGTTTGAAGTTCATGTGGCAAACTGAGAGAATTTAAGTTTCAGGGGGCAAAGTGAAAAAAAGTGTATCTTACAGGGGGCAATGGTATGAATAAGCCATATATATATTGAGAGAGCTTTCCATTAAGGGATTACTTGTGAAGTCCACTTCATATTATATTTTGATAATCAGAATTATCTATTTTTTAGATTTCCATTTAAATATCATTAGTTGAACAAATTTATTAGGTAAATTAGAAACCATTTGACGTTGATTAAATTGTCAACATTTCAAGTGTTTATCGAAAACATTTTGTTCGTTTATTTGTTTGATCCAAATTAAATATTTTAATGATTTTCGATTTGTTTAATTTGTTGCAAAGATAATCTTTGAATAAAGACTTACAAAATAAATGATTTGGATCATTAAATCAACGAGGATCCCTTTCATAAAATTATTTAAGGAATCCCTTAATGAAGGAGCATGTATATATATTCTCTCTTTTCATTTATTTTCTTTCTATTGGAATAGGTCAAATCCTTATATGTCCTAAATGTAATCCATTTCTCCCTCAGTCACCACTTGGGCAAATCTAAAGAGCTTTTAATAAATGAAAAATACTATTTCTTTGAACTTTTAGGGCATATATGCACACCACACCATTACATAAAAAATTACTATTTTTAATTGGTTTTTTCAAAGCCCAAAAACAAATATACTTTGATAGGCCATCCCACATGTTTTGTGCGGTGAAAGGCCGGCCCACGTTTAATGAGCCGAGCACTTGGCATATTAAAAAAAAAAAAACATTGTCATTATCTGACAGTAACAACCATTGTCACTGTGATTAAAAAGAGACAACCAAAATATAAAAGTGATGCATATAGAATCTATAGATATACCTTTTATCCTTATCTTACATAAACATGTAAAAAATTAATAAATAAACATAAAACACAAAATTCAAGTTTATGAAGTCACATGCACTCTAATTTCAATAGTTCATTATTACTGTTTGTTACTATCAAACAGTAATAATGGTTGTAACATTATGAGCGCTTGCCACTTAGCACCAGCACCTCTACATATATAATGTGACATTCTTTATCATTTTTAAAGATATGGGTGGACCTTTTTAACCTTACAAATATTACGTAGATTAATGTAACATTAAGAAGACAATTGTTGAGATAGCCTAGTTGGAAGGATCGTAGAATTTGCCCCTGCATCTAAGTTCGGAAGTTCGGTTCCCCCTCTCTTTGAATGAAAAAAAAAAAAAAGAAGGTAACAATGGGAAGCATAGAGTAGACTTATATCATTATCTGTTTTAGTATTCAATGTAAGAATCAAGGAAAAAAATAAGTTCGGAGTGAAAATTTTGGTTTATAGTATTGTCCTTAATTAATAGTAGCTTCGGAATTGATATAAAAAAATAAACAACTTAATAGTACCTACAAGTTAGGTTTTGAAAATATGACACTCGGCATGAAGTGTAGAGAAGTTAGCTCAACTACCATTGAATCGTTCTTCATTGACATTGAAGTATAAAATTGATGGAATTAAACAAGTGGTGCCCTGATATGAGATATATAACTGGCTCTTGAAATGGAGATGGCCCATATTTACTGCAAAACGTAGAAAATTGAATAAGAATTAATTATGTGATTCATCTGTTTCAGCACCATAATTTGGGTATTCATAGTTTTAAATTTAACTTTTGTTGCGTGTATTGTCATAGTTCTAAAACCTCCTAGCTAATACATGAAAAAGGTAGAGAAAGAAAAAAACTCAGAAGTACGTATTTTTTCTTTTAGAATATCCTCCACTTATTTACGATTGATTTTGGATTAGAGCTCATATTCCTACACTTTTCACCACCTTTTTTCTTCATGTACTCTTACAATCCAACTACATTTAACTTTTAGCATATATAACTCTCAAGTATTTTCGATTATGGAGTTGTTCAATTTCTTCGAAGAAAATGTTCTAAAACCCAACTCTTTTTCTAACTTTTTTTTTTTTTTTGTTCTTTTCAACTTTCTCACAATCGTTGGAACGTATGATATTGTGAGACCTATGTAGAACCGACTTCATATGAGAGAGTAACTGGAAAACAACCCAAAAAAGCCAGGATTCTATAGCATCTACCTTTCTTCAGAATGAGGATTAGAATTGCTAGATAAAAGGAACAATTTATCATTAGGAAAACAGCACAAGTTTAATTTGGGTGTGCATAGAACAGAGATCGAAGAAAAGAAAAGGAGCATCCACAATCTCACAATAACCAATCTAACTCTAGATAGCTATCTGAACCCTAAATCAACTCGTTCAAAAACATAAAAAGGGGAAAGAAAAGGAAAACTAATTAAAAAGACTAAAACTCTAACAAATAGAGCTAAGTTTTGGTGCTTCATGAGAAGACGAAAAAGGAAGCCTTATGTATTAATCCTCCTTAACTTCATATCCTCTTGGGGCTTTCTTCATTAAGGAAAGCAAGCAAGACAGTGCTTTTGCATTTTGGGCACTTGGGATCCACTCCAGATAGCATGACGTACATGAGACACCGAGGACACCCCGCCAGCACCATGGCTTTTGCTTCGGGGCTGCTCGGGTAGTGCATGGTCTGATCTTCGGGCTCCGATGACACACATGACCCGTCCATGGACATAATTTCCGAGGAAGATTCAGATGCATTTGGGGAGTCAATTGGTGAGTTAGCCCTTGGAGGAGACAGGTTCAGCTCCAATTCAAGCTTTGGACTACTTGCTGAAGATCTTCGACTACTCATCTTTGTGTCTCTCCTTAATTGTAATATCTAGCTATCACCTGTCAAAAACCATGTAACAAAAATATACAATTGGCCATTCAGTTTATGATTAAAGAAACAAAAGTGTAACAGGAAATTAAAAATTAAATATTTTTAATAGATGATATATCAATATCTTACCTTATGTAATTAAGATAAGGAAAATAGCCTTTGCTAATCAAATAGAGAAACAAGATTGAAGCTAAGAGATAGAGTCACAGCTGTGGTTGGGTGAAGATGTTCTAAGGTAAAACCAGCTATATATAGCAGGGTCATAGTAATTAATGCATGCCTTAATGGGTTTGGTGTTATACTATTGAACCTCTTAGGCCTACTACTATGCAGCGGAAAGTGTGACCCAAAACCAGCTATATTAATTGTTCTTGTTTTTTCTTTTACTGATCATGTTGTATTTGTTTTTCCTTTAAATCATCGTGTTGTTTTTCTTGTTTGTGGTTGTTAAAGTCCCGATGTTGTAAGGCTTATGTTGTCTAATTTATGAAATTTTCTTATTTTAAATATATTCAATATTGACCTTATTTTAAAGATCTCATTAAAATAAGATCACTAGAATCATTTTTATTATACTTTAAATTTAAAATTATCAATTAAATATCACTTAATCAATATTAGGCATATTTTAAATATGTATAAAATACTGGGACCCAAAATGGGTCACAGCACCATAAATGTGAGAATTGGATCACAGCACTATTTGTGACCCAAAATGAGTCACAGCACCATAAATGTGAGAATTGGATCACGACACTATTTGTGACCCAAAATGGGTTTTGGGTCACAAAAAATGGATTTACCATAGTGGAAGGCCTTAAGGCCATATAAAGAAATGAAATTTGAGAGAGAGAGAGAGAGAGAGAGAGAACTTGGGTCAACTTTAATTGATGCTAATTAATATTTATGGAAAGGAATGGAGAATAAGGAGACTGGTGGAAGAGTATGTGCCCAAAATGATAATATATTAATTATTGCATTGAAAAAATATAAAGATGCATAGATGTTTGCAGGTAGGAGGTAAATATATTGCAAAGCGTTGTTATATATATGCAGCCTCAGTTCTAGGCTGGTGGATTTGGTGTGTGTCTTTAAAAACGCAATTAAAATATAAATAAAAGAGCATTAATTCCTATATACTTTTTTCACATTATTCTCTCTCGTGCGTCTAGTTCTATGTACTCGGAAAAATTTATAGCTGGACATTTATAGATTTATAATATTTGGTACTTTTTTTTCTGGACGAATACAAATATTTGGTACTCAATATTGACTTTTTTGTGTACTTCTTAGAAAGATGCATCTTGTAGTAAGAAATTCAACCAAGCACATTAAAATGATAGACATGTTTGTGGCTGATCATGAGATCCAAAATTTTAGAATTTGACCATCATGCTCATCAGTTCATGCATCATCAAGCTTAGAACTTGAAAAAGCCTAAGACTATGACCATGAGTCATTTTGTTATTATTGTCTTGGTAGATATAGAATTTCAAACTTATCCTTAACAAGTTCTGCTTTCTTCTTTTAAGTGTCTGAGCTTCTTTGTACTTATGTTTTAAAAGCATTAAATTCCAACTACTTGATCAGTTACAACTTACAAGAGCCTTTGGAGTTTGGACAATAGTATGTTTATGCCATGCTTTATCGTCACATCTTTTTAATTTATGTATAACCAATCCAACTAATATAGTTTTTTGGGCCTAAATCTATGGCAGGCTGAAAGAAGAGCCCAAAGGCAAGTAAGCAGCCTTTGACACTAACTGAAAACCATCAAGCTTCAAATCCTCACTTGGGCTATTCGTGATGTGACTATTACTAAGGAACTAAGATGTCCAGACCCAATGAGACACATCCCGATGTGACTGTTCACCGAGCGCTTGGTGGCTTCACCGAGCGCTTGGTGGCTTCACCAAGCAGTCGGTGTACAGAGAAGGTTTAGGTTTAGGGTTTCAATATGATTTTCTGATTAATTGAATAAGACCACAAAGTGTGGTTTATATACATGAGCCTACAACTAAAATACAGAAATTAATAAATCACCTAATTAATTCTAATAATTACACAATAATTACATGTGTTGGCTCACACCAACACTTCCCCTCAAGTTGGTGCATATATATCGCACATGCCCAACTTGTCTAGTGAGTCCAAAAACACCCGATTTGCTACAGCCTTGGTCAACACGTCTGCAAGCTGATCTTCGGACTTCACAAATGGAAAGTTAATAATCTTCGCTTCAAGTTTCTCTTTAATGAAGTGTCGATCAATCTCAATGTGTTTTGTCCTATCATGCTGAACAGGATTATGTGCTATATCAATAGCAGATTTGTTATTTCAAAACAAGTCAATAGGTTTGGTAGGTGGATACCCTAAATCAGTCAATAAATGTCTCAACCACAAAAGTTCAACTACTCCAAGTGCCATACCTCTGTATCTAGATACAACTGATTGCTTCTTACTTCTCCAGGTCACCAAATTTCCTCCTACAAAGGTAAAGTAGCCTGAGGTAGACCTTCTATCATCTGCTGAACCACCCCAGTCTGCATAAGAAAAACGTTCAACATTTACATGACCATGATTAGCAAACAACAATCCTTTACCAAGTGCAGATTTTAAATACTGTAAAATTCGCTCCACAGCATCCATATGAGGTTTGCACGGGGCATGCATAAACTGGCTTACTACACTAACCGCATAAGCAATGTCAGGTCTAGTGTGAGACAAATATATCAATCTTCCAACAAGTCTCTGATATCGCCCCTTATCTGCAGGCAGAGCCCCCAAACACTCAAAAAGTCTATGATTTTGTTCCATAGTAGTGACAGCTGGCTTACACCCAAGCATACCAGTTTCAAACAACAAGTCTAAAACATATTTCCTTTGAGATAGGAATATGCCATGTTTAGACCGAGCCACTTCTATCCCAAGAAAGAACTTCAAGTCCCGCAACTGTTTCATTTCAAACTCTTGAGACAAGTACCTCTGCAAATTAGAGATTTCCTCATAATCATCTCCGGTCAGAACCATATCATCAACGTAAATAATAAGAGCAGTAATCTTCTTCCCCCTTTTCTTTAGGAACAAAGTATGATCAAAATTACTCTGCCGATAACCATAGTTCTTCATCGCACGGGTGAATCTCCCAAACCAGGCTCTCGGAGATTGTTTAAGACCATATAAAGACTTTTTCAGTCTGCATACCAATCTTGTATTATCAAACTCTGGTATACCTAGAGGAGGATCCATGTATACTTCTTTAGTCAAATCACCATGGAGAAAAGCATTCTTTACATCAAACTGAAGAAGTGGCCAATCTTTGTTAGCAGCCAAAGACAACAGAACCCGTACTGTGTTTAACTTGGCCACTGGAGCAAATGTCTCCAAGTAGTCTATGCCATAGGACTGTGTATACCATTTTGCTACCAACCTTGCCTTATACCTTTCAACTGACCCATCAGCTTTGTGTTTGACTGCAAACACCCATCTGCATCCCACTGTCTTCTTCCCCTTAGGTAGAGAAACCAACTCCCAGGTTGAATTCTTCTGTAATGCCGCCATTTCTTCAGCCATAGCTTTGGTCCATCTAGAATCTGTAAGAGCATCCTGCAATCTACTAGGAATAGAAACAGAAGATAATTGCAGAACATACGATTCATATGACTTTGAAAGCCTAACAGACGACACATGATTATTAATTGAGTACCTAACTTTGGCATTTGGATCTGGCTCATATTTAGCTGGTGGTTGTCCTCGGTTAGACCGAGGAGAAAGTGTAAATTTAGAAGCATTAGAATCAAGATCTGAACCAGAATGTGAATCAAGAGTATTGTTGGTTACCTCAATGGACTAAAAGATTAATTCAATGGAGTAGGAGAGATGGCAGTACTATCATGGAGTGGTGATTCCTCAGGTTCAGAGCCCGTGGGTTCTTGTCCCACCATATCCTCAGTGTTATTCTCAGTAATTTCCGCAGTCTCAGTCTCATCCTTAGACTCAGACACTAGGTGGTGATAAGTAGTCTGTTCTGATCCTTCCTCACTACTACTACCACAACCAAAGAACAACATATCATCTCGATTCTGCACGTCACTGGAGACCTGCACTTCACTAGAAACCTCCCCCTGAAGGGTAGAATGCAATGGACGTGGAGAATAAAATAGTTGATGTTCATGAAAAGTGACATCCATAGAGACATAGAAGCGCTGAGTAGAAAGATGATAACACCGATACCCCTTCTGGGACGGACCATAACCGACAAACACACACTCTAAGGCCCGAGAGGCAAGCTTAGATCGCTGATGCGAGTGTAAATGCACAAAAACAACACACCCAAAAACCCTGGGTTCCAAATGAAGGATACCTGGTAAAGAGACAAAATCCGAGAGAACATCCAAAGGTCGCCGAAAGTCAAGGGCGCTAGATGGGGTTCGATTAATCAGATAGACGGCAGAACTCAAGGCATCACCCCAGAACGAGGATGGCACGTGGCCACCCAAAAGAAGGGATCGAGTGACTTCCAGTAAATGTCGATTTTTTCGTTCAGCAACCCTATTTTGTTGTGGAGAATGAGCGCAATAAGTCTGATGAAGGATCCCCGCAGAAGCAAAATACTGAGTCAACTCTGTATTAACAAACTCACCGCCATTATCAGAACGCAAAACTTTAATAGGACAAGCAAACTGGGTGAGAACCATTGTATGAAAAAGGCGAAAAACAGCACACACATCACTTTTATGTTTTAGGAGATAAACCCAAGTCATTCGAGTACAATCATCAATAAATGTCACAAACCATTTCATTCCTTTATGTGTAACACACGGGGCAGGACCCCAAACATCCGAGTGTACCAAGGCAAAAGGAACAGTCATACGTTTATCACAAGAAGGAAACACTGAACGATGGCTTTTGGCCAACACACAAACTTCACAATTAAAATTGGAAATGTTCAATTCAAGAAATAAAAAGGGAAATAAACGCCGAAGATAACTAAAGGAAGGATGACCAAGTCGGCGATGCCACAACCAGATCTGCTTCTTATTTTCTGAGGAACCACCACGAACTAGACTCACACTGCTACTACCATCTGAAGCAGAAACACCACTATCCAGATAGTACAACCCATCATTCTTTCTACCACTGCCAATCTTCTCATAGGTATGAATGTCCTGAAAAACACAATGGGTAAGAAAGAATGTGGCCACACAATTATGAGTTTTGGTTAGTTGACTAACAGAAATAAGATTACAATTTAAGGAGGGAACAAACAACACATTATGCAAAGACAAATCAGAAGAGAAGGATACCGTGCCGCCTCCTAAAATAGGAGATCACACACCATTGGCATTGATAATGAATGGCTTAGGACAGACAGATGAAAAATGACTAAAAACATAACGATCAGAAGTCATATGATCCGTAGCACCTGTATCAATTATCCATGCACCATTACTAGTACAAGCAGAAGTACTCAAAACAGAGTTAGAGGTACCTGACTTGGCAACGAAGCTGGAGGAACTAACAGAGTTCACCCTGGAACTTGAGTTATCAACCTTCGGATTAGAAGAAGAAACTTTCATTCCCTTCGGATGCCACTCTGGATAGCCATGAAGCTTAAAACATTTTTCGATCATATGAGTTGTACCCCCACAGTGAGTACACTTCCGGTCAGGTTTCTTAGCATCTTTATTAGAGAATTTGCGGGCCACCATAGCAACTGCCCCATCAGTACCCCCCATCATAGCTTCTTGCCGATTAGCCTCAGAGCACACAATCGCATAGGCCGCCTGTAATTTAGGCAAAGGAGACATGCCAAGAACACGACCCCGAACTCCATCTAGATGAGAATCCAAACCAGCTAGAAACATGTATAATCTCTGAGAGTTAATCATAGTGGTATATTTTTCAACATCACTTGCATAATCCATAATGCAAGGTTCAATTGCATCAATATCCTGCCAAAGTTTTTGTAGCTTGCCAAAATAGGAAATAATAGACCCACCATTTTGACGTACAGAGATTACCTCACAATGGAGTTGATAGGCTTTGGAAGCATCTTGGCTCACTGTATAAGTCTGTTTGGCGGCGTCCCAGATGTCCTTCGTCGTCGGTAATCGAATAAATAGAGAACGGACTTCTTTAGTCATAGCATCAAAAAGCCAAGACTTGACCATGCAATTCTCATCCTCCCATGCTTCAAACTCATCAAAATTCACATCCTCTGGGGCTACTCGTGTTCCTGTGATAAAACCCCATCGTTTTCTACCTCTAATTTTATTTTGCACAATGAGAGCCCAATCAATATAATTCAAGCCATCAAGTTTCTCGGGTGAGACAAGTGATGACACATCCTGGGAGCTTAACGGAGGGAGAGCAGGCAACGGCAGTTTTGAGTTAACCACATCTTTATTTTTATTTCCATTGGAGCCTCCAGGACTAGAGGGTGGTGTGTGAGACATGATGATTGATAAATCACACACACACAATCACACACACAATAGCAAACAGCCAAGAGAAACAGTGCACTGCTACAGTACAGAACAACACAGGAAAAAAAAAATGCCGCGTCAAGTGATGGGTCGGGTCGGCGTCGCACAGGCTTGGCGACGGAAAGTGAAGGCGGCGCAGGTGACCAGGGCGACAGCGACTCTGGCATTGTGGGTGAGGGAGGACGGCGTCGCTGGTTTACGCGAGCGACGGGTCAGGCGAGTAGCGACGCAGGCAGAGATGGAGCTGCAACTCGCTGGTGGTTGACGCGTGGCGGAGGCGAGTGGGCAGGCGACGGCGTCGATGCTGATGGTTGACGCAAGCGACGGGCAAAGCAGACGGTGCCGTTGCGGTGCACAGGGCTGGCAGAGATGACGTCGGCGTCGTTGGCGCACAGGGCTGGCAGGGATGACGTCGGCGTCACTGGCGCAGAAGAGGTGGCAGCGAGCGACGGTGGCGACTGGGTTGTGCGACGAGCGACGGTGGCAGGAGGTGTGCAGCCGAGCAACAGGGACACTGGGCAGCGGGTGGCGATTTCGCAGCGGAAAGGAACACGTAGGTGGACTATAGAGAACCAGTAGGATAGAGAATTTTTCTGGAAAAATTCTTCAAAAACCAGTAGGATAGAGAACCATGCTCTGATACCATGTATAGAGAACCATGCTCTGATACCATGTACAGAGAAGGTTTAGGGTTTCAATATGATTTTTTGATTAATTGAATAAGACCACAAAGTGTGGTTTATATACATGGGCCTACAACTGAAATACAAAAATTAATAAATCACCTAATTAATTATAATAATTACACAATAATCACATGTGTTGACTCACACCAACACTCGGCAATTACTACTGTGTAACAGTAACTATTTGAATTGTAAAAAATACTTGTGTTATACTATTATTAATTGACACTGTTTGTTTAACATTGGTTAGGGTGGGTTCAGTTTGGATACTGAACTGAAATGGGCATATCGACGACTAACCAAAATGGGTCGAAATGGCCATATTCGATGCCGACACCGGACAGTCAAAAGTCGGTTACCGACCAATTCGGTATCGGTCGATGACGGTAAGTGATGGGTATACCGTGGCTTTCTCCTCCTCATGCACTTCTACAATAGGGTGATGATGATGAAGATGGTGATGGTGATGGTGATGGTGATGGTGATGGTGAAGGGTGGAAAAGAATCTGGTGGTGTTGATAAAAAGGCAAAGAAGAAGAATAAAAAAAAATAAGAACAGATGGTGATGATGATGACTGATGAGGATAAGAGCAACTGTGAAAGAGAGAAGGCAGAGAGAGTGATTGTGAGAAAGAGACTGAGTATCTGTGAGAGAGAGAAGAGGCAGAGGATGACTGTGAGAGAAATCGACTGAGTGTCTATGAGAGAAAGGAGGCGAAAAGAGATGGCCAGACTGAATCACTAATATATATATATATATATATTAATAGGTTTGGTATAGGTAACTGCACCAAAATGGGGAGAGCAAAGCTGTTTTCAACGCTACCGCTTTTGGCACGGTTCGGTATGGTGACCGAAATCGAAATTGTACAAAAACCAACCAAACCAATCGGAACGGAAACAGTTCAATAGTCGGTGAAAAAAATCCACCCTTAACGGTGGCAATTTGTCCAGTTTTTTTTTTTTTTAAATCCACCGAGCTTTCAACGCAAAAAACACAGAAAAAACATAAAGTAACTTTATTTATTCAAAGTGAACATTTTTATCATTGAAAATTTTTAAGTGGGTTTATTTATCATTAAAGGTTATAAAATGGGCTTTAAAGTAATTTACTTAAAAAATATTTCTCTAGGATTTAGATTAAGAGAAAAAAAAATTTCTTAATTAAAATATTTCCACCATGTGATTGGCTAATAATTTAATTCATCTAATTAATTATTTTCACTATATAGGAAATAACTAATTTCCCGTTTAACATGGCAAATAATATTTTATGCAAGTAACTAACAAATAATTATTTACACATATTTATTTAATTTATCATGGTACTACCAAGCGGTCCAAGCATGCAGGTTCATTTATGCTTGTGTTCCTATGATATTTTCCATAAGGTACAACCATCCTATGGATTTGCATATAACCTTATTATGCGTTCAAGCTGTCAGGCTAATCACATGTCATGGACTGTATCCATTCTGTCTCTTCACCATATGCATGTGCTCGATCTCAAATAAATTGACTAACAATTTATCCAAGTCACATAGTCTGTGAATTTCTCATCTTATCCTCACTTTCATTTAGGCCATCTGGCTATGGTTGAGATCTGGCTCTAAGGTCACTTATCTTTGACTTCTAACCTCATCAATCATCCTGACACAAGCTCTTGGCCTAATAACGAACGAGACTGAACTAAGATCATTTACACTAAGTGATCTTAGTTTCACTCCAATAATAAGTGATTGTTTTATTTATATTGCATATATAACAACCCTACTCACTGGATCTACCACAAATATTCGTGATTGCAATTGGAAATAGTTCACTTGATTGTCTAACCAATTCATTCCACATCTTATATATATCCTTGAGACCTAATACATGATTACTTAAAACTCAATGTACCAACATCGATTCGGCTAATAGCTAGACTCAGCAATCATCATTACTAAAGGAGATAAATATTCTCCAAGGGATTTAATTATCTTCCCTGCATGGAGGGTAAACTCCATCTTGTGAAATAGTGTTCCCATAAACCTACACTTATCTACCAAATCGTATCGGTACGTATACTCAAAGTTCAAACGAACTCAATTCTCCATTGATATTTCAAGTGGATCAAGTCTAGGACATGTGTCTATGGCTTCTGTCAAGATTAAGAGCAATATATCCTAAGTGATTCTGAGATTTTTACGGTGTGGTAGACAATGTTTTACAATGTCAGTCTCATGATCCATCAATGCACTTAATTTGATGCACTAGCACATCAATCTATAGTTGATCGAACAATTTTGAGATTCACTGTTTTTTTTAGAGATTGATTGTGCTACAACTCTTACTCTATTAATACTTGCCAGATCTCAAATAGTTGTGATATGATATATTGTAAGTTTCTTTATACATCTTTAGCATACACATCTCATACGTACCAATCAAACATATATATTGTATCCAGTAAATATTCATCTATATTAGTAGCAGAACACTTACCTGGTGAACTCATGATGATTGCAGGGGATTAGCTATGAACCAAGACGCACTCCAGCTGTTTGCTTAAAGGTCTCAACGCACCAGTCTTCTGGTCTGCACACTATGTTGAAGAACTTCACTTAAGATGGGGAAGTGAATGAAAAGCTCGGGGTGATTGTGCAGCCAGGGACCAATGCTATATATAGGGTCTTGAGAATCTGAGTGTCCTCCCACTACGGTACCTCATACTCAATCCTAATTTGACTCCTATACAAAGGCTTCATGTAGTCATGCTTAGTTTACAGCATATAGCTGTTGTATCCAAGTTATCCTAGTTCATATAGGTTTATGATTCCTTCTTTATGTGAACTAGTCATGTAGTAGTATTTAGTGAGTACTCATATTACTTGCTCCTTAAGCATAATTAGTTAATTGAATCCGAATAGAACAAGGCTTGAAGTCAATTAAAATCTTACATTCTCCCACTTGGACTAGCATTGTTCTTAATCAATAACTTCACTAATAGTTCATCAAGTAATCTGTAATTGCGCTAGAGATATCAACTAAAACTTAACTTAGATCAACTTAATCAAGACACAGTTGTAAACATCAGACTATGAGAAGTTCTTAGACTATTGTTTGTCTAAACAACTCATAATCATTAATGTTCAAACTACATCTTACCTCAGTCAATTGTCAAGCATGAAATACTAAAAATATGAGCTTACAAAATCTGTCGGTTTATTCTCTATACTAACCATTTGTAAACTTGGTCCTACTATATGAATTGCTAATCTTTAAGCAATTCCTCTTATCTTATTAGCAAGATTACTGTATGTATATATAAAATTACGGTATGCATGCATATACCAAAAAATATATGTATGTATCTGCATATGTACATTAGTCTTAATGAACTGAATAAGTGAATAAACTTTAAATGTTTAAGTTGAACTATTAAGCTGTAATCATGATAAGTATAGTTCAATCTTCAACATAACTGAAACTAAGAAATAATTTATAAAATTTAACTGAATGGCACTGATCTACTTAATCTTCAACTGAAATAGAAATTGTAATAACGAAACCAAAAAATACTAGTAGAAAAATAGACAGTTCCCTCTATGCTTAAAGCTCCCACTCAATCGCAGCATCCATACTTTCAACAACTCCCATGTTCTTCACATGTTGTTTGAAGATTCCAACTGGTAAAGCTTTTGTAAAAGGGTCTGCCAATTGGTCTAGAGTGCTAACATACTCGATTTTCAACTCACTTTCTTTGACACTTTCTCTAACCATCAAATATTTGGTTCCAATATGTTTAGACTTAGAAGTCCTCTAGTTGTTCTTAGAGAAACTCACAGCCCCACTATTGTCACAATAGATCTTTATAGGACTGAATACTGACTTTATCATCTTTGTTTCTTGCATAAAATTCTTCAACCAAATAGCATGTACAGAAGCTTCATACACTGCCACATATTCAGCCTGCATTGTAGAGGTTGTTGTTAATGTTTGCTTAACACTTTTCCACGAAACAGCAGCCCCTCCAAACATAAAAACATAACTAGTCGTAGACTTTAAACTATCCATACAACCAGCAAAATCAGAATAGCCAATTAATTCCAGGTCTTTTACTCTTCTAAAAACTAGCAAATTATCCTTTGTCTTTTGCAAATATCTGAGCACTTTCTTACATGCAATCCAGTGAGCTTGACCTGGATTAATTTGATATCTACCTAACATCCCCACAGCAAAAGCAAGGTCAGGTCTAGTACACATTTGAGCATACATCACAGACCCTACTAAAGATGCATAAGGCTTGCCTTTCATGAATGCCTCTTCTTGTTTAGTTGTGGGACATTGTTCTTTACTGAACTTGTCACCTTTTGACATAGGTGATTCTCCAGCCTTGCAATTAAGCATGTCAAATCGTTTTAGAACCCTTAGGATGTAAGCTTGCTGTGACAATCCTAATAGGAAGTTCTTTCTATCTCTCTTTATTTCAATTCCCAGCACATAGGATGCTTCTCCAAGATCTTTCATTGCAAAGTTGTTTGAAAGAAAGTCTTTAGTCTCAATGAGTAACTCCTTGTTGCTGCTAGCCAAAAGAATATCATCAACATAAAGAACTATAAAGATAAAATTACTCCCACTGGTTTTTAGATAAATACACTCATCTGATGGATTCTCCAAAAAACCATTTGAGGTTATCACTGAATCAAACTTGACATACCACTGTCTTGATGCCTGTTTCAGTCCATAGATGGACTTTCTTAATCTGCAAGTTAAATGTTCATCTCCTTCCTTTACGAAACCTTCAGGTTGAGTCATGTATATTTCCTCTTCTAATTCCCCATTTAGGAAAGCAGTCTTGACATCCATTTGATGTAGTTCTATGTCGAAATGTGCAACAAGAGCCATTATTGTCCTAAAAGCATCTTTACTTGAGACTAGTGAGAACGTTTCATTGTAATCAATTCTTTCTTTTTGAGTAAAACCCTTTGCAGCTAATCTGGCCTTATATCTTTCTATGCTTCCATCTGGATTTTTCTTGGTCTTATAGATCCATTTGCAACCTATCATTTTAAATCCTTTAGGCACTTCAGTTAGTTTCCACACTCCATTTTCATACATAGATTCTATCTCTGCACTCATTGCAATCTGTCACTTGTCAGAGTTAACATTGTTCATAGCTTGAGAGTAATTTCTTGGATCAGATTCTTCTACTATGTCAAAATCAACTTCCTGCAAGTATAGCACATAATCATTGCTGGACAATGTTGGTTTTCTTTGCCGAGTATACTTTCTTCTAGGTACTACTGCAATTTGTGTTTCATCTTGTATGACACTTTGTTGTAGGTTGGTTTGATTTTGAGCTCCAAGATTATCCTCCTCATCTATAGCTTCTGTTTGCAATTTGTCATTAGTTTGATTTTCTGGTGCTGTAAACAATTTATCCGAAAAAGGCAAAATCAAGTCTGTATGATTTTGTTCTAAAACGTTGTCACCAGAAAATTCATCTAGTTCAACCTCTTCTATTGTAGCATTGTTGGATGGAATACTTTCATCTAAAAATTTGGCAATGTTGGTTTCAACAATCTTGGTACTTTTGGTTGGATAGTAAAATCTATACCCCTTTGACTTCTCTGGATAACCAATAAAGTAGCAACTTGTAGTTTAGGGTCCAGTTTGTTTTCATTTGGATTATACAGCTTTGCCTCTGCCTTGCAGCCCCAAACTCGAAAGTGTAGGATCCCTGGTTTTCTCCTTGTCCAAAGCTTTGCTCGGTGTCCTATTAGTTATGTAATTAGCAGTTTTCAGAGCTTCTCCCCATAAGAATTTCGGCACTCCAGTATTACACATCATTGATCTAACCATCTCCAAAAGTGTCCTATTTCTCCTTTCAGCAACCCCATTTTGCTGTGGAGTCTCAGGAGTTGTATATTGAGCCTTTATGCCATTTTGCTGCAGATACAAAGCAAATGGCCCCATATGTTGTCCAGTCTCTATGGATTTCCCATAAAATTCTCCTCCCCTGTCAGATCTTACAACCTTTATCTGCTTTCCAAGTTGTTTCTCAACCTCAGTTCTAAAAATTTTGAAAGTGTCAAGTGATTGAGAATTTTCAGAGATGAGATACACAGTACATAACCTAGAAAAATCATCTATAAAGAGAATAAAATAAGAGTTCTTGCAGATAGTTTTAACTGAAAAGGGTCCACATATGTCAGTGTGGATAATTTCTAACAATTCACTACTTCTATTTGCTCCTTTCTTTCTGGAACTTGTGGTTTTCCCTTTGATGCACTCTATACACTCTCCAAAATCCGAAAAATCAAGGTTAGGAATAAAGTGATCTTTGATCATTATTTGCATTCTCTCTTTTGAAATATGCTCAAGTCTCTTATGCCATAATACTGATGAATTCTCATTTACCCTTGGCCTTTTGTTTGCTGATAGCATGTTAACTTCAGTCACTGTATTAAATTCATAACATATCAATTTCCAATGGTCATTTATGAGAGTAGCATTTCCAATCAAAGAAGAATTAAGAAGCAATTTCAAACCACTTTTATTGATATTAAAATCAAAATTCTTTCTAAAAAGTTGAACAACTGAAACCAAATTCCTACTTAATGATGAGATTACAAAAACTTCATCTAACTCTAAAACAAAGCATGTTCCTAATTTGATGCTGATAGCCCCTATAGCCTTGACTGCAACTTGCATCCCATTTCCTACTCGAATGTTAACTTCATCCCTCCTTGGTGTCCTCTTTCTTGTGATACCCTGCAAGAAATTTGCAATATAAATGGGTGAGCCTGTATCTATCCACCAAGAATTAAAAAGGGAATCAATTAAATTAACTTTGATGTAAAAGCAATGGAAATTACCTTTCTTAATCATCCATGCTTTCCACTTCATGCATTCTTTCTTAAAATGACCAGGTTTGTGGCAGTGAAAACACTTAAACTTAGTGGTTTTCACTGCCTTTAGGCTATCTGAAATTGGTTTAGAGCTACCAACACCATAAGTTGTTCCTCTTGGTTTCGAAAATTGTTTCTTGTTCTTAAAACCCTTCTTCCCATTATTTCCCTTATGCACAAAGTTCACTTTAGCAACTGCCTTACCCTTCTTGTATTTTTTCTCAGCCTTGACACACATACCAATCAGCTCATTGAGTGTCCATTTTTCCTATAAAGCACTGTAGATGTCACTGAGGTATTCATACTGCTGTGGCAGTGACATCAAAACTTGATGGACCAGAAACTCATCAGCTATTGGTATCTTTAATGCCTTTAGTTTGGCTGCAATGTCAATTAAGGACATGATGTACTCTCTTACACTGCTTCTACCATCATAAGTCTTATTTGTCAATGCAGCCATTAGGTTGCTAGTTTCAGCCTTCTCCGATTCTTTGTATTTTTCACTGATAGACTCAAGATAAACCTTAGCATTCTCATTGTCTTCAATACCACCCTTGACTATGTCTGCCATGTTCCTTTTCATGATTAGAAGTGTCATCCTGTTAGCTTTTTCCCATTTTTCAAACTTAGCATTTTCTTCCCTAGTACTTGAAGCTGTCAGTGCACTTGGCTTTTCTTCTCTTAATGCCAAATCCAAGTCATTCAAGCCTGACACAATTTCAATGTCTTGCTTCCATTTCTTGAAATTGTGTCCATTCAGAGGCTCAATGCTTGTGAAACTCATGGATGCTGGTGAATAAAAATCTAAAATTAAATAAGAATAATATTGAAACTTAATAGATATATTAGTAATATACCCAAAAACTCCAGATATTTTTCACTGCATGAAAACAAATTTGTGCTATTTTACGCAATGAAAAATAATATGATAATATCTCACTGCATGAAAACAAATTTGTGTTGTTTTACGCAATGAAAAATAATATGATGTTGCATTCCCTCATAATGTTTCTTGTTCCAAAACTCTTTCTGCAATTTGTTTAGCAGAATTAGCAATTACGAGAATGACTAATTTTATAAGTACACTTGCAACCTGTAGATGAATTCTATATCTTAAGTGTTCAAAGGGCTTGATCTCTGTAAAGAGAGCCAACAAAAACCTACAATATTAGACTTCATTCTTCATGATGACAAAATCTGTCTATTTTGGTTTCAGTGATTATTATGCAGAAGGATTTGTTATTTCTGCATAATAAAAACTGAGCTTAATACCAAACATATTAATGAAGTTTCAACTTCAATCATGCAGCGGATTAAATTCATACTGAATACCTTACCCTAGTCTAACCTTAATACATATACTGAATTACAAGTTGATGCATAAACTAATTTTAGTAAACATGCAAGTTACCAACAAGTAATAAAAGAAACAATGATAGAATAAAGTGAAAACTCAAATTGTAAATCAAGTGTAGATTTCATATGCTTTTCCAAAATCAAAAAGATAAACAAATATTCACTATGAATTAGGTAGTAGGTAGATGAAAATTAGAAAAGAACTTCAGATAATATTACAACTTGATTTTCTGAAACTGGAACAATGATTAAAGTGATTTGTATCTGTGTACATTAAGCTCTGATACCACATGTAAGTTTCTTTATACATCTTTAGCATACACATCTCATACGTACCAATCAAACATATATATTGTATCCAGTAAATATTCATCTATATTAGTAGCAGAACACTTACCTGGTGAACTCATGATGATTGCAGGGGATTAGCTATGAACCAAGACGCACTCCAGCTGTTTGCTTAAAGGTCTCAACGCACCAGTCTTCTGGTCTGCACACTATGTTGAAGAACTTCACTTAAGATGGGGAAGTGAATGAAAAGCTCGGGGTGATTGTGCAGCCAGGGACCAATGCTATATATAGGGTCTTGAGAATCTGAGTGTCCTCCCACTACGGTACCTCATACTCAATCCTAATTTGACTCCTATACAAAGGCTTCATGTAGTCATGCTTAGTTTACAGCATATAGCTGTTGTATCCAAGTTATCCAAGTTCATATAGGTTTATGATTCCTTCTTTATGTGAACTAGTCATGTAGTAGTATTTAGTGAGTACTCCTATTACTTGCTCCTTAAGTATAATCAGTTAATTGAATCCGAATAGAACAAGGCTTGAAGTCCATTAGAATCTTACATATATGACATAGAGTATTCATCAATTTCTATCTCTATATTTGACGTCATCCTCATATAAAATAAATAAAAAATTGAAACTATCTCTATATATATCTTGGGACTTACCATGATTTTCTTATTCATACTCATTAATATAATTTTTTTATCTATTCATTTAATATTAGGCTTATTTACAAGTTTGCCCCCTGAAAATAACTTCAATTCTCATTTTAACCCTAAGATTTATTTTGTATCATATTACCCCCTAAAACTCATTCTCATGTATATCACTTTGCTTATTTTCTATTTTTACAACTTTGAAAATTAATTTAAAATAGCTCCAGATTTAGAAAAATACACGGAAAATTCTTACGAACTCGTCTTGACTAGTTCTAATTTATTATAAGATAAAAATTTCCAATTTTTTTCCTCTGAGAGTTTTCAAAAAATTTGGGAAGTCTAAATTCATTTCTAGAAAATTAAAATAAATTTCCCTTTAAAAAAATTCTAAAATTTTCGTAAAGTCTATGAGGAAGTCTAAAAAATATTTGGAAATTATCAAAAACCTGTTTTAGAGAATTCTTCCTAGACTTTACCGAAATTCTAGAATTTATTATATAGAGGAAAATATTTTCCTCTAAAACTAAGAGGTCTTTTGAGTAGCAAGTGTTTACAAGAGATAGTGTTATTTTTTAGAAGACCAACAATGCAAATCTTGTATTTTTTTGAGTTTGGGAGATTATTCTATGAATTTCCAAAGAATTTAGAGTATTTTAATTTTCTAGAAACACCCGGATGAAAAATTGATAATTTGACCGCATAGTAAATTAGTACTAGTCAAGAAGAGTTTGTAGAAATTTTTTATATATTTTTCTGGGTTCGGAGTTATTTTTAATTAATTTTCAAAGTTTATAAAATAAAAAGTGAACAAAATGAACGAGAATTAATTTCAGGAGGTAATGTAATACAAAATAATCCTTAATAGGTGAAATTAAACTAGAAATTACTTTCAATGAGTGAACTAATAAATAAGCCTTTAATATTATTGAGAAATTGTTCCTAAGGGCTAATATTCCCACAATGGTAACTAAAAAGGAGATTGAAGCAAATTAATCTAGACAAGATTCAAGCTACTTAATTTGGAGTTGCCCTCACCTAAGATAGTGGGAGAAATACAAGTTCTAACAAGGAATCTAGCGGCTTTGAACGGATTTGTATCCAAGGCTACCAATAGGTGCCACTTACCCTTTTTCAAAGCCATCAAGAAGTCCAAATAATTTTAATGGACGCTAGAATGTGAGAAATTCGGGTGCTTCTTACCCATTTCATAGTCTTCCAATCATCACAAAGTTGGACCCACATGAGCAATTATATCTTTACTTGGTGAGCATAACCTCAAAGATATTCAATTTTATGATTGTTTAAAGACAAAGTGTGGATATATAATTTCTAAAATTAAATAATAAAATGTTCTTACATAAATTAAGGTTGCATGAAACTAGTACAAGTCCTCAAAAAATTAAAATTGAAAACCCAATTGTTCATTATTATTAGGTCATATTATATTAAAAATTAGAATATTTGAATTGAGATTGCATGTTGGGGTTTAAGTAAGAGTCCATTAATTATAAGGTACTAACAAAGCAAAATATTAACCAAAACCACTCAATCTATTTTTATTAACTTGCGGACACTTTCTACCAGCCCAAATATAATATGCGGACATTTTCCAAAAGACCAGCATCAACGCATCACAACCAAACCACCTACACAAACAGCCCCAAACTGATTTTCTTCTTTTCTTTGTCAAATCGATTTCTTTCTTCAACTTTACCAAATCGACAATTGTTCATCTTTACTCACAAACATCGTTCTGCAACTGCAAGCCTACAACTCCAATAAACTACAGTTTTACTTGTAATTACTAACTGCAACTACAAGCCTGCAGTTTCACTTGCAGTTAGTAACTGCAACTGCAAACCTGCAGTTTCAGTTCATTTGCAGTTTCACTTACAGTTAGTAAGTGCAACTGTAAGCTTGCAACTCAAATAAATTGTAGTTTCAATTCATTTGCAGTTTCATTACTTCTTGGTTGACGTTGAGATTTTCAAGGCCATTGACAGTAGCGCTGCTCGTGGTGACCGAGAACTTCGAATGAAGGTTTTTCAATCCTGGAACAATTGAAAACTCACACGATTTATGGAGAGCGAAGAGATAAAAAGAGGAGATAGAGAGAGATCCGAAGGTTGTCTTTCATGAACTCACACGATTTTTGGAGAAAGAGAGATCTGGAGCTTGTGAAATTTGGAAATGACAGAGACTCTAAAAACAGAGCCAAACAACAAACTATACTAGAAAAGAAAAAGACAAATATTAAATACTCGATAAAAGAATAAAAGAATGGCAAAATGGTTATTTTATGTGGGTTAGTAAAAGACAGCTGGCCCCCAAAACACACGAAAAGTACCTTATTGTTAAGTTTAAACAATATGTATAGTTGAGGGTAAATATAAAAGTTGTCATGTAGTAGGAGATAATTTATTTTTTAAGAAAATATAATATTGTTTATTTTTGTTTAAGTACAAGGGCCAACAATGATGAGTGAGCCAAGCTTGCCATATATATGATCACTTTAATGAAAACATACAACAAATTTATATATAGCCAAAATGCAAAACTAAAGATCAGTTGACATTTTCAAGTCTTTTTCTTTTAACTTGTAAAAAGCCACTTTTCGTACCATCCTAAGTTAATTATCATAACATCACTATTCAAAATAGCTTTTAATTGAAGACAAGAACACATGCATATATATGACCATAGCCAAAAGCTAAGATCAATTGCTAATGACTATTAATTATATGAATCTCACTATACACCAATTAATTTAATGCTTTAACAAAACAATAATACTACAGGCAGTGAAAACTCCTCTCAAATTAAAATTACTCCTCATTAATTAATTAAGAAATCATCAATTAAATAAGGAGTAATTTTATTAATTTCCCTATAAATGGTGTTTTTCGATCTATTTACTTGGAAATAATGAAGTACGAGTGAAGTCAAAAGCCATGGAAATGATTGTTAGAGCGAGACTTGTGGTGATAATGATGATGGTGATGAATGTCGCTGGGCTTATTCTACCAATATATGTTGTTGTGAAAGCTGATGATCATGATGCTGTTCTCTTTTCACTTGGTTCTAATTCTAGTGAGGATCGCTTCAATTTTAAAGGGTTTATCCCTACAAAAATCAAAATTGGTGTCCATGAAATTATCCACAACGTGAAGAAAAGATTTGGATTAGGTTCCAACCAAGAAAACATAGTTGTGTTAGGTAAAGGTTCAGCATCAGAGATTTCAGGTGGAAAAAGAGGTTCACAATCAGCAAACATTCCTGACTCTACAACACAAGAAAAAAGTAAGATGTCAAATGACTCAAATCTTGCAAGTGTAACATATGGTTTCCATAAGGTAGATGGAGTACGCAACTATTCTAAGCAATCATATATTGTTGCAAATATTAGGAAGATTGGTGAACATGAGATAAGACTATTTGCCATATTTGATGGCTATATAAGCCGTGAAATTCCTTCATACTTGCATTATCATTTGTTTGACAATATCATAACACAATCTACTTTTTTGTCAAACACAATTTATGCCGTGAAGAGAGGATATGGTACAACAAATACTAGAATTTTCAGGAAATTCAAAGGAGACTATTTAAGTGCTTCAAGTGCAACTACGGTGTTTTTAATGAACAACCATGGAAAGTTGAAGCTACTGGTAGCCAATGTTGGGAATTCTCGGGTTGTTACATGTTGTAAGAATGGAAAGGCTAAACAATTATCTGTTGATCATGTTGGAAGCAATGAAATGGAAAAAAAAGCAATTAAGAAGAGAGGTGGTGAAATAATAAAAACTCCCGGGCATGGACTAAATGTTTATGGGATTTTTCCGCTAACAAGGGCATTTGGTTGCAGTCGATTTGAAAAAATAATCAGTTGTGATCCTAATGTGGTGGAGGAGATGATAAATGATGAAACAGAGTTTCTTGTGTTGGCAAGTGCTCCACTATGGAAGGTGATGTCCAACAAACAAGTTGTAGATTCAATCAAACAAATAAAGAATGCACGCAAAGCAGCACAACACCTTATTCAACAAGCACTCAATATGCCACACTATCGTCCTCGGGAAGATATTTCCTGTGTAGTTGTAAGATTTAGATGATCAATGAAAGTAAGTTTCACTCATGTATGATATACGATCGACATTATATATATATATAAGAGAAAAATTTACAAATAGGATATATATTTTGATGGTTGTTTCATTTCAAGATATTAATTTTGATTCATATTAATAGATGACACATACTTGCATTTTGTGTCAATTAATGATTATGTTTTTTTTTTTTTTTATCTCAACTTTGACCCGATGTTAGACCCATCAAAATTTCACCAAACTCGAAAAAATTATACTGAGTTTAAAGATATGCATCTTCTCTTTACAACCATATAAAGATCACTCAAATTGGATCTCTACAACTCCAGATAATCGGCCCCAAAGTATGGTACCTAAAACTGTCCAATTTTTCAAATTTTTTCCCAAAGATCTGATTGAACGGTTGCAGGTACCCTACTTTTGAGCCAATTATCTGAAGTTGTAGATGTCCGATTTGAGTGATCTTTATATGGTTGTAAAGAGGAGATGCATAACTTTAAACCAAGTATAAGTTTGCTAAATCTGGTGGAGTTTTGATGGGTTCAATATCAGGCCAAAGTTGAGATAAAACATGATTCTTAATTAACACAAAGTAAAAGTATGTGTCATTTATTAAAATGAATCAAAATTAATGTCCTGAAATGAAACAATCATTAAAAAATTTAAGAATGTGTCCTGTTTATAAATTTTTCCATCTATATATTTTATTTGTAAGATTTTGATCTCTTATATTTAGTCCAGCCTTCAAAATTTAGAAGACTTGGTTATACATTTTTTTGCCTTTAGAATGAGGGCCTAATCCCAAGAACTATACACAGTGACAAGCTTCAATATAGTAATACCAGCCCAGTCATTCTGTAAAAATCTAATAAGAAATTAGGATAATTATCAAGAAGATGGCAGTCCAAGTTACAATTAAGACCTAGCTTAGCTAGGCAATCTACTGCAGTGTTTCTCTCCCTACGCATATGAGAAACAACACAGCTCCACTCCAAGTTCAGCAACCTTTTCAATTTACTAATTAGCCAATGTAAAATAGTAGTTATTTGAATTGCAAAAAACACATGTGTTATACTATTATTAATTATCACTATTTGACCTCATTAATTGGTTGAGAGAATTACCTGGTTGTAGACCTCATTTCCTTATTTTCAACCAACAAAGCCTCGACTAGGCTATACAAAAATATTTAAGCCTAATTAAAAATTGAGTAGAACCTCAATTACGTTTAGAATCTTACCTAAGGCTTTTGGAGACCAAGCCTAATTTCCAACAGAGCCTTGGCTCCAAAGCCACTTTGGGAGCATAGCGCTCAGCACTACGAGTGCGTAGGCAAAAACGGCACTAATAAACTGAGCTATGGTTCAAAAAATAGAAACTAAATAGCATATGTTGGATAAATTTTAGGGTGTAAAATGAAAAGTGGCTGGTGGCTAGAAAAAAGGAAAGAGAGCTTCACCTCTTAGCCCAAACAATTTCAACTGGGCTTGGTGTGAATGAAGTATGAAGAGGAGAGGCCCTTTTATAAGGGATGGGATGCGTTGGGCCTGTGACATGCAGCCTAGTTTTGGGAGGGGTGACTGGGCCAAAATGCGGCCCGATCTCGGTGCGACATGTGGAGATCGGGTCTAGACCCTCTCCGTGTGACATGTCGCTCGGTCGATGTTCCTATACACATCATTGCCTGTCTGGTGAGATTTCATTCGTCGGATTCGGGCGTGCTGGTGCACATTGGATGACTCTAATGTTGCCACGTCAGCACCTCCCTTTGAAATGACTCCGTAGAATTTTAAGAGACATTTTTTGGCTATGTACTAAAATTGACTAAAATTCATTTGACTCCGTACTGTTTCATTTCAATGGCTACTCGGTGATCTCAAAAACAATAGGCTCAATTACAAATATACTCACTAACTATATGGGGTATTTTAAATTGGTCTATGAACAAAAAAAATGTTTCAAATTAGTACACTAATTAATAGAAAATTATAAAATAACACATATGTTACAAATTTCGTCAATAAGAATGTTAAATTCCAATGTAGACATTGATGATGTGAATTTTTTGAAAGATGTGGACACCAAATTTTAAACCACATAGATTAATGATGTCATATTTAATTTTTGTTAGTTCTTTTATTAATATTTTTATTCAATGTGACATTATTAATCCATGTGGACCAAATTTGGTGTCCACATCATTCAAAAAATTCACGTCATCGTTGTTAAAAGTAACATTTAACTATCTTTTTTAAAGGAATTCATAACGGACGTGCTATTTTGTAGCTTTCTATTATTTAATGAACAAATCTGAAATATTTTTTTAGTCATAAACTAACCTGAAATACTATTTATAGTTGGTGTGTGCATTTTATAATTGAGCCAAAACAATATTTTGTCTTCCGAAATTTTTATGAAAAATCCAACTCCTTAATTGAATTTTGAAAATTCAAAATAATTTTTACTTTTTGTCCAACTTTGGAAATTCATAACATCCTTTCCCAAACTCTAATAAATGAATGTGGGGTTACCCAGATTCGTGGCAAAGAATAATTCTTGATTATTGATCCCACTTTGACCAAATGAATTTCATGTGTCATTTCACAAAACAAAAAACAATTGAATAGATCACAATTAATTCTAGAAAATTTCAAGAAATAAATTTTAATTGTCAGTTTGTCACCCAAAAATTTAAATATCTTCACTTTAAATTCAAGAAATTTTGTAGGGCATCAGACCCCTCCTAACAAGTAATGCAACCGGTTTCCCAGTCTGATTCACTTCACGGGGAACCTAAGCCCAACAAAGGTTAGAAAAGGAAGCCTTGAGCTTATAAATATTATTAGGACATGAAATATTTCTCTGACAGATGTTGAGAATTACATTAAACATCCTAAATAGCACCTCGAGAGTTCGCTTCCATAATAATATGATGGATCCCAACTGATTAGTAAGGGAAAGACGAGCATGCAATAATTGCACTTGTACCAACAAAGGCGGGGAAGCGAAAACACATAAAACAACTCTTCCAAGGCAAATCCGAGAAAATCCTGAATTACCACCCCAAACTGGAACCTTCTTGTTAGAAATTTATAATATCTTTCAACAACCCAAGTCACAAAAAGACTCAAAAACGTTGAAAATTGTAAGTTTGAATTCGCCCATAAGAAAGAAAACCCTTAGAAAAAGGAGAAAAGAGGCATAACAGAGAAAAATGAGAAAATAGAGCGAACATAGAAGGTAGAGAGAATGAGAGAGGAGAAAGAAATAAAAGACAAAGGAAAGACTAGAGAATATAGAAAAGATGATGCAGAGGAAAAAGTTTAAGTTAGGACATTTCAAACACTTGTCAAGTAAATGGGATGGGTATGCACTATGCAGGGCCCAATACTATGTTTTGAATTATTTTTTTCTTTATTAAAACAATAAAAATAGCCACAATACACAAATAACATACAAAAATACGCTAAAACACATCATATTCTAACAAAACAATATAAAACTATATGTCAACAACACTAAACTTAAAAAGATAAACAAAAATTAGTATAAATATATCAAACCAATTCAAATGTGAATATTCCCACATTCACATATAGAGCCGAGCGCTCACCAAACGTTCAGTAGTGTATAATCTTTCGTACCGATGCTCAAATTTGGTTTCGCATTTGAAAGGCTTCGATAAATATATATATATATCTATATATATATGTATTTTATAGTTTATATTTTCAAAACATAACCAGGTAACATGGTGGGTACAAGGCATGTAGTGCTATCCCTATACCCACCCCATCGAGGTGAGGCCCCATAGGAACCTTAACTCGTGAAGAATTTTGTCATCTTTATTCCCAAGCTCAAAGTTCTAATTATATATATACTTGTAAAATTGGGCATATTTAAAAGTTATTTATCACGAGTTGTGCTAAATAGTGAATTTCTCATTTTTGGGAATTATTGGAGAATACTTTTGTAGGAAGCATTTCTCAAAGTATTTTTTTTTTTATAAATGTAAGTACTTATATAACCCAAATGCATTTTAACTTGTTTTTGCGAAAAACAAGCAAAAATATTTTTGATTATTTGAAAGCACTTAGAGCCCGTTTGACACTGTTTTTAAATTGGTAAAAGCGTTTTTAGATTAGTAAAACCACTTTTGATTACGTTTGGTAGAAATAAATAAAAATATTTATGGATTATAAAAGCGTTTTTTAAGTGATTTTTTTAGAAGCAGTTCCAAGTGCTTTTGTATGAAACACTTGAATTTTTTATAAAAATTTATATGTGCTTATAAGTAGAAGCGCTTCCAACAAAAACACTACTGATTATAAACGCTTATAAGAAGCAGTGCCAAACAAGCTTTTAAAAATCTTTTCAATTTTATGAAAATGATGGTTTTTTGTTGAGCTATTTTTTTTAAAATTCAGTTCAGAAATTAGGCTGGAAAATCTCAGTCTGGTCCACTTTAATAAGAAGCGTGTAACACATAAGTCATCGAGTACTCAGCAATTGCCACTGTGTCACAGTAGATATTTGAATTGCAAAAAACACTTATGTTATACTTTTATTAATTATCATTGTGCGACAATGACAATTTGTCTAATTTTCTTTAAAAAAAAATTCTATTAAGCGTTCGGCGCAAAAAATATGAAAAAAAAACATAAAGTGAATTTTATTTATACAAAGTGAACATATTTATCATTATAATTTTTTAGATGAATTTGTTTATTATTTAGGGTGTAAAATAGATTTTAGAGTAATATATATATATATATATATTTTTTTTGGCCAAATTTATATTTTTATTTATAACCTAGAAAACACTGCAAGAAAGGGCATCGGGGGCTTGAGCAGTTGAGTTAACCTCACACTTATATAATTTGCTCCAGAGTCTTGTGTAGTCGTCGTCCCCCTTTTATACCCGGCGTTTCTTAACAACAAGAAATCGCTGTCCAGAAAACCTCTGACACCTCTCTCTCTCTCAGATTTGAAACTCTTTCTCTTCTTCAATGACGATTGGTTCAGCTGGATCCAGTATCGTCGGTATATCATATCTCTTCCTTTTGGGTTCATCCCCAATTTTGCTTTTACAAGTTTCATTTCATTTTCGTTTTCAATTATATGTTTTGGTTGTGAATTGCTTGTGATTGATTGCCACTGAAGCTTCTTATTCGAAATTGTGAACACAGATTGCTTTCCTTCCTTGGTAATCTCTACCGAACTAGATGCATAAAATTAAATGGGTTTTTTCATTCACATATATGATGTATGTATGTATGTATGATGTATATATATATATAGGCCGGTTCGGGTTTGCCCGCCGGAGTGTATAGAGCAGCCGTCAATACGCCGGAGCTGCTGCTTGTATTTTTTGTTAATTCATCTGTTCTTTCTCAAAGATTTAAGGTTAACTCTTGTTTTGGGCATAAAACCCAATAGCTAAGTACTAAACCACTGTACACATAATAAACCTTGTCGAGACTGGAATAAAAATGTAAAACAAAACACACAAACACACAAAAATCAAAATGGATTGAGCAGCTGCTCAATCTGTCTTTAGAAAAATCTCACTCTGCTCAAGCGAGTTGTCTGCTCTTGAATGAATATATGTATTTGTATGTATACATGTTATAAAGGGCTCAGTCCATTGCTTGTGTTGACTTGTGTGGTAGTAAGGGTCTAGTAAGTAACCAAAATAAGTAAATAAAATAGATAGTTATTTTTGGACTGTTAAACCCAACATTAAAACAGCTCTACAGTTAATAATTAAAACACTCCAACTTTACATGTTATTTAAAGTTAGAAGATTAATTATTATACATACGGTCTTTAAATAAGGCCCTTAAATATGGACTTGTTTCCTAACCATTAAATCAGATATGGAAGGTTGAGATGTATAATAGGTAGATGCATATCAGCCAATCATATTTGATCTAACGATTAAACAATAGGTACTCATTTGATAGCCTTATTTATGTATTTTATTTGAGAATAATTATGCGCATTTATAGAAGGGAGACTTAGAATTTAGTCTATTTTATGAATATTTTTTAGACTAAGACCGGTAGTGATTTAGGGTTTTTAATAAAGTCATTTTATTTTTTTTCTTTGATGGCTTTATGTTAGGTTTTAATTAACATATAGCCTCTACAAAGCCCACTCTACACCCTAGGAGGGAAAATACCCTTCAAATCGGGGAAGGATTTTATTATGAATCAAAAAGATTTTCTTATAAATTAAAAGGACTTTATTATGAATTAAAAAAAATTTCTTATAAATTAAAGGACTTTATTATGAATTAAAATGATTTTCTTATAAATTTTAAAACACCCCCAGTTTCCATCTAAAAATTGTTTTTCTAAAGAACCCAAGCCTAATTATCTCTTTATAGAATCTGAGTCTAGTAAGGAGCTAAATAAACATGCAACGTAAGGTGTTAATCTTGTTGGTTAGATGTCCATATACGGTTAGAGATTGTTTTGATCCTATCCTAGTCTTCCATCTAACAATCCAGTATCATCTCTTTAAGTTGCCTTCTTACTTTAGCCTTATCGGAGCAAATGTATGTGTGTGTTAAGAATCATTTAGTGCTTCACACCCTACCATACAAAGGACATAACAAACCTTTATGGATGTTTCACCAGTTTTGATGTATGTGCTCATTTCATTTCTCTTCTTTGGAGTGGGATACCCATAGTAGTATTGTCTACTTAATCTGGAATCTTTCAATGCCTTTTTGTAATGACTGGAAGTAAATTGTACAGTATGTTATGTGTACTCTGCAAGGTTGGGATGTTTTATTATGTCTTTTGATGTTGTGCAGTGCCCCGAAATTTTAGGTTGCTGGAGGAACTTGAACGTGGAGAGAAGGGTATAGGAGATGGTACTGTCAGCTATGGAATGGATGATGGAGATGACATTTACATGCGCTCTTGGACGGGTACTATAATTGGTCCACACAATGTAAGCAAGTGCCTCAATAATCACACNTTCCCCCCCCCCCCCCCCCCCCCCCCCGGCGGTCTTTTCTCCTCATGAGTTGTTGTTGCACTAACCGCTACATTGAATGGCCTTGTTATCTTGAATTTGATGCATTAATACATATTTGTATGCTTTGTTTTGTCTTGCGCAAGTCGCAATCAATGATGGCATTGCAGTACGTATGCTTCTTTTTAGATCTTCTCATATCAATAATTTCACGTTCCATTGCTTTGTATGTAAACGAGTGCAACCTAAGAAAGGAAAATGCCAAATTGTAGGCAAAAGTTTATAGGTCTTGTCAAGCAATACTTTAAAAATTTCATATTCATGAAGAGACACCTAATTAAGCTAACATTATCACTCTAGAGGTCTCACTTTTAGATAATACATGTAGGATGGTTACACAAGTTTATTGATTTGACAAAATATTTTTCTTATTGTTTTTTGCCTTTTACTTTGTGAGTGGATTTAGATATACTGAAATTATCAAGGACATCATGGCTTAGTTATTTTTAGTGTAAGGACTTGTTTGTCAACTTTACTATGCTTGTGAAATAACAAGCCATGCTTACACTTGGGTGCATTTCCATTGTGCCAAGCTTAAGTCTGGGTTATTCAAGCTCGAATAAATGGTTTGGTTTGGTTTAGCTTAGTTTGTTTATTTCATTGTACGATCTCAATCCTTCAAAACCTAGTTGTTGTAAACCCAAAGCCAAATACAAGCATCGGTAAATGGTTTCCTGTAACTGTCCTACTTCATATTCTGAAGTACTGAACCGGCAACCTGATACAGTTGGTTGGCCATTTAGGCCTAGCCTGGTTCAGTGGATCCTGAAGCCAACTCTTTTTAGAGGGAATTTGGGTGCTAATCAAGCAAACTTGAAAGCTCCCAAGATAACTTGCTAAAGGCTAATTTTATTAATAGTAAAAATTTAAGTGTCTGATATAAAGTTCAGTCATAATATATGAGTGAAAACCTTAAAAAAAATTACATCCTAAACCCTTTAAATAATTTAATAAAATAACCTAATAAGAATACCACAAGTAGACATAACAACCTGATAAAAAAATGTGCTGTTAAAGTACATGATACAGTACTGTGAATAGTCTCCCATACAGCACTGTGGACAATCTCCTGGGAATATATAATTTTCTGTTCTTGTCCTGCTTCACAAGCCTTCCTCCATGTTCCAACCAAGAAGATAAAGATGCACAATATTAACAACAAAGTGCCAGGGTTGTACACTCATGTTTGATTTCCTCTTTCAAATAGTTTACCAATACATAGATGAATATTGGCTATTTCATCTTCTGAAGTTGTGCAGTAGTATGTCAAGTTTTCTTTCAAATCTTTTTTTAATGCCAACTTTTGAGGTAGTTGCCTTCTCCTGGCCTTCTGATATTGCAGTGTATCTTGTTTGACGTGAATGCACTCTTTCTGATTGTTCTGGATTTTCTCACTAATAGGGCTGTTTACTTGTAATTTAATTCTGTGTTCTTGTGAGAAGTTGATGTGTAATTATGATTTTGATTTTATCGGTCAATAATCTAGCATTCAAACAGAAAATTCCCTCTGCTTATTGTTTACTCCTTGATTTTATTTCAGACTGTTCATGAAGGACGCATATATCAACTTAAACTGTTCTGTGACAAAGATTATCCTGAGAAGCCACCAAGTGTACGATTTCATACACGCATCAAAATGACTTGTGTCAATCATGAAACTGGAGTGGTAATGTCTCATAAACCTTTTTTTTGTTTTTTTGTAAAGTAAATTAATTGTTTGTTTTGGCTATTTATGATATCTTATTATATCTGGGCTTGGCTTTGCTTCTGCTATTATGCTGGGCATACCTTCTTCCCCTGGTTAAGGAAAGGTTAGATGGAATTGATTTTGGGAAATCCAGGTAATGCTGTTGGTTTGTCTTTTTAGTGATAGTTCCTTGATGGGGATTCCATTATTAAGTTGAACAATTTTCTTCTCCCTGTTTGTAATATTTGAAACTACAAAATCTGTGCTGTGATCGCAGGAAAACAAAAATTATATTAAGTGATGATTTGATTCCTTATACAATGAAATAAGACAAGGAAATTCATTATTCTTGGGAAATTCAATGTCTTCTAAAGATTTGTCATGATTTAAACTTAATATGTCATATACTATATGAGTTAGGAATGCAAACTGTCAGGAATTTCCTCTGTATAACTAATACTTTTATGTTCAGTCTCACTACTGGAGTGTACGATTTTGGTTTGCACTAGTTCCTTGTATTAGCGATTCCATTGTTTGATGAGGAGAGTGATTGGTAACAGGTTGAAGCAAAGAAGTTTGGAATGCTGGCAAATTGGCAGCGGGACTACACCATGGAAAACATACTGATACAGCTTAAGAAGGAAATGACAGCTTCACACAACCGCAAGCTTGTCCAACCACCTGAAGGTACATATTTCTAAATGGAGACAACTTTGAAGGTTGTCACACATCTGTTCAACAAATGAATTGGCATAGGCTGAAACTGAATCATATACATGTACGATATTTCCCTTATGGAAGGCTTAAGAAAAAAGAAGTGGTCCTTCAGCAGCTGTGGAATCACTTTCCCCTTCCCTAGTGTTTCTCCTTTGGATATTTCTTGTCTGAATGTTTAATGGGATTTTTTCCATGTCTTGATGGAAATGCAATCGAACCAGTTATGGAGTGCTAAGCTTTTCAGATACGCTATTTAAAATAGTGCTAAGCTTTTCAGAACCACTAGCCATATGATTATGCTGAATTGTCTTTTCAAATAGTGCCAAACACTTATACAAGTGCTCACACACGCACACTAACGATAGATCAAATCATCAAATGGTGTTTCGGAGGTGGAATTACACTTGATTTAGAAGGTAATCTGAATTGGATTCGTGGTACATTGAAATTATGAAAATATTTCAAGGTTCATAGTGGTTGCAAAATTGCCAAACCAAAATCTGTGGAATTAAAATATTCTTTTGTTTTTTGTTTCTTTCCATCTTTTTTCTTGGTCCTATGGGCCTACAATTTCAAAAGTGACAAAAGCTTAAACAGGGAATGCACTAGTTTTCCCAGTCATCTTTGGTTAGCTGCAATATCTTGTTTTACAACAAGAGAATGTTTGGCACTGAAGAAAATTGAGAAGATTGATTGGATTGGATTGAATAGGATTAGATGAAGTATGAATCATTTGCCTTTAGCACCGAACATAATCTTCGATAAGGCCATCTTATCCTGACCAATAGAATCAATGTGCAGGCCCTCATCCTCAATGATCTTCTATGTGCTTATTGCTTTGCACACGAGTGGTTTATAATCGGCTTCTTCTGTGTGTCATCTCCCAAAGGATCCCCTTGTATTCTCGTTCTTACTCTCCCATTGTCCACTTTTGGGCCCATATTTACCACACAAAACACATTTGATGCAGCCTCCCATCCTCCAAAGTCCAAACCATTCACGATCCACGCAAAAAATGGGATGAGAAGCTTAGTTAGATCTACCCAAGCTACTTTGAGGTATGCCCCCATTTGGGTAGCTATTTGGGCATTCATTTTGGGAGATTCCCAAATGAGGATGTATGAATTGTAAGAAAAGTAAAGAGCACATAATGGTGCTACCTTGTAATGTGATCTAATGATTCGAACTGCCTAGTTTTAGATCTCTTTTAAAATAGATGAACATAATGTTTTCAATAAACAGACAAGTGATCAAAGTGATAATTAAATAGTTGATGAATTTTTTGGTTTAATTAATTTTTGAATAGATAATTCTTGAATAAGAACATAAAGACTAAATTGGTTGGATCGTGGAACCACATTGTGAGATAAGCCTCAACAATATGATCATTTTCTTAAAATAAGAACATCTTTGTAAAAGAATTGCTCTAAAATTGAAGTCCTAAATTGGGATCGAAGTGTATTGCGTCGACATCCTTTGCTGCAGCATTGAAGTCAGGTTTCCATGGTTGCATAATCAAGTAGGTTGTACAATTATATATACTGTAAATCCTCTTTAAGATTTAACTTATAAATTCATGCTTGAATTATTAATGGTTTGTAAAGCACATTACCAATATTGTAATAGTTTGAAAGTACATAGCCACACGCTCAATGAATTTGACGAACTAATAGATGGAAATGCTAATGTCTTTAACTTGTAATGGTTTGCAAACTACAAGACCAAAATCAAAACAATTCAAATTCAAAGTATACAGAGGAAAGTGGAACTTGACCTAAATTACATAGACCAAAAGTGAAATTTGGCCTAAACAAACGCCAAGAATTTTGGACAATGAGAGTGATAGATTTTAGGAAAAAGTGGAATCCGAAAAATATTAAGGTTTATATTTATTGATATATTTATACAGGTATATGGCATAATCATACAAGGACAAATCCTAAACTTAACACATAAGAAATAATTAACTAGGCTTATTAGAAGAGGAATCCTTGTCCAACAATGTTGAGAAATCCTTATTGGAATGTACTTGTCTATCACAACCCCACTAGCTGAACGGCGAGGCACAAAACGAAAGTTTGGCCAAATAAAAAGAGAAGCGATCAAAAGATAGTCCCATAGCAAAAATATTAGCTAATTGATGATGAGAACAAATATAATGCTTATCGAGCTCTGCCGAACCACTTTTTCCCTAATATAATGGTAGTCTACTTCAACATGACTGGTACAAGTATGAAAAGCAAGACTAGAGGCAAGAGAAATAGTTATATTATCACACCACAACTGAGAGGCAGACTTAATGGTAGGCACAGATCTTTGAATAAAGAGCGAAGCAAAGAGATAATGGTAGCATTACAAGCAAGTTGCCTATATTCTGTTTCCGTACTAGAATGCGAGACCCCATGTTGTTTCTTTGAACTCTAGACTGGAACCTAGGTATATACAATTACCACATGTGTAAACTCTATCATCCAGATCACCAGCATAATCAACATCACAATAAGCAGTTGAGAGAGGAGAACCAGGTTGATAAAATACACCATGATCAAAAGTAGATTTTAAATACCTCAAAATTCGTATTTGACACCTATCCAATGAACTGTAGTAGGAGCATGCAAAAACTAACAAACTTGATTGACCGCAAAAGCAATACAAAGGAATTTAAGCATCCATCTCAAAACCAATTGACAATAGGAGATGACGTTCAAAACCCTTATAAGCACTTATACAATACAAGGCTATAACCTTTCAATATATGACAACACACTTCACATTCTCACATATCCCCCATGTCTAATGTCATTAAAGTCAAACACGTGGACAACTTATATTGGGTGACGTGGAACACATGTGATCACTTGGCCAAACACAATACGATGATAAATTTTTGGAAAAAGTAGAATCCTCAAACATATTAATGTTTATGTGTGTTGATATATTTATGCATGTACATAGCATAATCATACAAGGAAAACAAGTCCTAAACTTTACAAGGAATCATAAACTTAACATGCAAGAAATAATTAACTCGGCTTATTAGAAGAGGAACCATTGTCCAATAAGGTAAAGAAATCCTTATTGAAATGTACTTGTCTATCCGAGAGAGTGTTCAAACGTCCAAACAAAAGATCTCAATCAAAATATTTGCCTTTAGTTTGCGGTTCAAAAGTAGAAGGTATAGTAAAAAAGATGAAAATTCCAATAAGAAACCAACTAGACAGTATTGCAGAACATTCAAATGACAACCAGTTTAAAAGATATCCTTGTTATAGTGAACCCTTTAACATTCGTCATTCAAGGGATAAAATGTAGGGGTGGGCACAATTTGGTTTGTTTTGATTTTGGGTCAAAATTATCACCAAACCGTTATGGTCGGTTTGAGAAGTAGAAACCCAAAACCAAAGGTGTGGTATACCAAAAATTTTGGTTTGGTTTGGTTTTTCAAGTCATAAATTTTTAAAACATAGTGATTATTTTTTGAAAAGTGAGTCTATAATGTAAGTTTAACATTATACATAATTATATATGGTGCATACTACCACATAGATTGGTTTTGTTCTAATTATACAATGCCACGTGTAAAAGATAATATATTATTAATTCATATAAATAGTCGGTTTGATTTAACCAGTGATTTTGGATAATGAAATTGTAATCAATTCAAAATTTACAATATAGTTTGGTTTCAAACTGTTCAATTAAAAAATATTAAAAAAATTGATCCAAACCAAACTATTGGCTCGATTTGGATTGATTTTTCGGTTTACCGGTTTGCATGTCCAACCCTACTAATATGTAAGGGTGGGCATTTTAACCGCGGACCGCCAAAACCGGCCGAACCGCACCGTCAAAAAACCGTGTTGACCAAAAAAAGTTAACACTGCAAAAAAAACCGAACCACACCGTTTCTCTCTGGTTCCGGTTCTACACCTTATTTAACTGCACCGAACCGAACCGCACCGCATATTTGCAAAAAATATATTTTTTTATATTTTTATACACATATACATCATTTTTATATTTTTTTTTATATATATTTATACCATTTTTATATACTTTTATACACTTTTTGTACACATTTTTATACATTTTAGACCCTAAACCTTAATAAAATATTAAAATTAATATTAACCTAACTATATTTTAGGGTTTAGACCCTAAAATATATTTTATATAACCCTATGACCTATTTTCTAAATATATAATATAATAATAAGTTAATAATGTTTTAGTATATAATTTTAGTTATACCCATTACCCTATATAATAAAATTAGTATATTCTTTATATTCTATATAAAAAAAATTAGTATATTATTTATAGTTTATACTCTATATACTAAAATTTTTAATTGTTTATAGTTCTAAGGTATAATATATAGTTATATACTATATAAGTGTATAGGGTATATGCCATATAAGGTAATAAGGTATAGGATTTAAAATTTATGGTATAAGGTTTAGGATATTAGGGTTTATAATATAAGGATTTAAAACTTATGGTATAGGGTTTGATTGCAACTCATCTCTTATTCTCTAAACCCTAAACCATAAAATTTAAAATTTTATATATTTTATATACTCTATATAGTCTAGTTACATAAACTATTTGCCCAACCAAACCCCAAAACAAACCCAATTGCTCAAACCCCAAAACATATGTTTTATATAAATTATAAACCATTAAAAAATTTAAAACATATGTAAATGTAATAAAAAGACAAAACCCCAATATGGCCAAACCCAAAAAAATATGTTTTTTATAAATTATAAAACATTAAAACAATAAAACATATATAAATGTAATAAAAAGACGAAACCCCAATCTTACCAAACCCCAAAACATATGTTTTATCATTTTTATAAAACATTAAAGCATATGTAAATGTAATAAAAAGACGAAACCCCAATTTTGCCAAACCCCAAAACATATGTTTTATAACTTTTATAAAACATTAAAACATATGTAAATGTAATAAAAAGACAAATCTCAATCTTGCCAAACCCCAAAATATATGTTTTATAATTTTTATAAATCATTAAAACATACATAACTCCAAACAAAACCTCAATCTAAACCCAAACGAAACCTCAATCTAAAGTTCTAAACTCAAAAAATAAAAAACTTAATTCACTACAAGTCTACAACAGTAAAATACAAGGCTAAAACATAAACCAAACCCCAATCTCGTGCCGCCCTCTCCCTTTCAGTCTCACTCATCTCTCTTAGTCTGACTCTGATCTCTCAGTCACCGACTCACTCGACTCACTCAGCTCTTTCGCGCTGGCCTCTCTCTCCCTCTCTCTCTCTCTCTCTCACTCTCTCTCACCATCTCTGTCGAAGACTAGAAGGTCACACCGTCGCAGGCTTCGCAAATCGCAACTGAACAGGTTTGTCTCATTGTCTCTCACTCTTAAGTCTCAATGTCTCATCTCTTTTTCTCTCTTCTCTCAGACTTTACCCTTTCATCTGTCACTAGGGTTTCGAATGTAATTGCACTGCAATTATTGCAGCTCTTAGTCATCTCTTTCACTCTCTCGCCTCTCATCTCTGTCGAAGACTAGAAGGTCGCAATGTCGCAGGTTTCGCAAATCACAACTGAACAGGTATGTCTCATTGTCTCTCACTCTCATTCTAAGTCTCAATGTCTCTTCTCTCATTCTTTCGTCTCTCATACTTCACCCTCTCATCTCTGTCTCTCATCTGTCACTAGGGTTTCAAATTCTAATTTGGGGATATTTGTGTAATTGCAGCTCTCAGTCATCTCTCTCACTTTCTCGCCTCTCGCCTCTCATCTCTATCGAAGACTCAAAGGTTGCAGGGTCACCGGGTCGCAGGCTCGCAACTTCTAATCTGAACAGGTATGTATGTCATCTCTTTCACTATGAAGTCTCGTCTCTCATCTCTGTCTCTCACTCTAAAACAGTGAAACTAGGGTTTCGAATTCAAAGAATCAAATTTGGGGATTTTTGTGTAATTGTTGCAGGTTTCAAAATTCAATCAATTAGAGATTTTTGTGTAATTGCTAAAAGAAAGTGACTTAGAAACTGAATTGATTTGTTACAAGATAGTGAATTTAATCAATTAGCATTGTAGATTACACTAATTTGCTTAAAGAAAGTGACTTAGGAACTGAATTGATTTGTTTTAAGGAACTAAATTGATTTGTTTATATGTTGTGCATCTTTCAGATTTGTTTATATGTTGTACTTGTGCATCTCTCAGATTTGTTTATATATTGTGCATCATTCATATTTGTTTATATATTGTGCATCATTTAGATTTGTTTATATATTGTGCATTTGTGCATCATTTAGATTTGTTCATTGTCTTCTCTTATTTATTGCATTTAGGGTTTAGGAGGGATGGACCCCCAATCAAAAGACACTCCTAACTCATCCACTGCCTCTGTCACTTCAACTGCTGCCTAGCTGCTGCCTGCTGCCTAGTGCTTGCTGCCTAAGTTAAAACTTTGTTATTTTTTGCCTTTTGGTTGGTCTATTGGTTTGTAAACTTTGTTATTTTTTGGTTGGTTTGTAAGTTAATTAACTTAATTGGTTTACTTTGTTATTTTTTGGTTGGTCTGTAAGTTAATTAACTTAATTGGTTAACTTTGTTATTTTGTTTGGTTGGTTTGTAAGTTACTAAGTTGTAGACTTGTAGTCACTTTATTTGTTTGATTTTGAAGCAGGTTTATAACTTGTAGTAACTAGTAAGTTAGTAACTTTGTTTTAAGCAGGTTCTCAACTTGTAGTTGTAGTCATTATAATTGATTTTGTTTTTAACTTTTAAGTTTTAAGTAATAAGCAGGTTAAGCAAAGTTTAATGTGTGAGTCTTTTTAGTTAATTTCATTGAATTAACTTGTAAATTTATTTTCTTGTTGTCAAAACTTGTTAATTAGAATGGGTTTGCATCATTAAATAATTGGGCTTAGGCTTAAAAAAACAAGTGTGAGGCCCAAAAGTGTCAATCTGAATAATAGCCCATTAGGTCCAAAACTGTGGTGGAGAACCGCACCACACCGCATCTTGAAAGGTCTGGTTTGGTTTGATTTTTTTACTTTTTTTAAGATTTTAAGCACCGAATCACACTGTGTATTAATATTTGGTGCGACGCACAATTTTAAGGAAAAGTGAGTCACACCACACCGCGTCCACCCTTATTAATATGAGTAAAAAGTGAATATATGCCACGACAGAAATTTACATAAATTAGAATTAGAAGTGGATTGTTTAGTGTGGACTGTGGAGAAACTTTCAATGCACTATATATAGCGTACCTTTTAGCATAGACATAAATAATGAGTGGATAGAATTATTTCATTATTATTTTTAAAAGTGGAGAGATTCGAAGTTTCAAACTCATTACGTTGACTTGGAAGTTTGAGCATCCTTTGTGTTTCCTGTTTGACGTGCTTTAAACGTGCTTTAAATCATTTGGTTTAAGTTTAACAGCCAACTTTTAAAGTACATGCAATTATTCTAAAATCTAAATACATCTGAGTTTGTCTCCAAAAACTCTTAAAATAATACATTCCAAGAAAAGACTAAACATCGAAGAAACGTGTCATCAATGTATGTGACGGCAACACAAAATGGTAAAATTAAGAATTAAGAAACTTTTAATAATGATACCAATCATGTCCAGTACGTTAGTTCATAATTAATCTTTTATTTTTTAGAAAATTATATATAAATTTCGTTTTTTGATTGCAGACATATATTCTTAATATTTTTATTGCAACACGCAATAGTTCTGATGATAAGAGTCGAGATTATAAAAAATTGTTCTGTATAATCGTTATATTGACATGTGGTATAATCAATCTATTTGTTATAATATAAGTAAATATTATTAATAATATACCATACTAATATAAACACATCGTTCAGTAATATATCTTTACACGTTGAATTGGTTATACCACGTGTTAATATATCAGTTATACCTTATAATTTTTCCAAGACTACATAAGTAGTCCATATTCCTGTAGCTATAATTCATCATTGACCAGTCAATTAGGCAATTAACATCGCATCCATTTGGTCAGAACAAAGAAATAGGAGGCTTCACACTTCTTTGTACTTTTTCATTATTTTTCAATAAAAAAATTATTTATTACAAATATATATTTTATATATCTATTTTTCTTATAACATGTTATGTTACATAATAAAAGAGATAAAAACAAAATATATATATTATATCAAAGGTTTACTATTTTTAGAATGTAATAATATTTTTGTGTGGTCTACATACTATTTTGACGTTGTACTAAAGAAGGTCAATAAGAATCATATTGGTTCAAACAAAAAAAGGAATCCTATTGGTCAAAGGTAAGAAGTAGATTCTTTTTTTATTACGGAAAATCTGTGATGGGGTGGTGAATTAGGATCATAGAATTAAATTTCAAAAATTTTAATTTTAATTTTTTTTAAGTTTCAAAATATTATCAAAACGAAATTGTTGAAATTTTATTAAAGGTTTACATTGTTTTAGTTTAAATTTCTAACAAAATCGAAATTCTTTTAAAATTTTTCATATTTTTCATATTTTTGAATTTTGAAATTTTCTCAAAATCTGAAATTTAATTTCTTTATTAGGATTACATTTGAAAATTGGTATCTCTCTCCTCATATAATATTACAACATATATAAAACTTTTAAGAAATAAATGCACTGTTGGTCCACTTACTTTTATATTTTTCTCAAATTAGTTCACGATTTTTTTTTTTTGTACCAAGTTGGTCCACCTTCTTTTCGACTTTTACTTACTTGGTCAATTCCGTTAATTATGTTATAAATTCTGTTAAAAAGAAGGACAAAATGGTCTTCTCATATTAAATAAATTTTTAATTCTATTTCTAATTTAAAAAATATTCAACTAATATAAAACTAAATTAAACATTAATGATTCCAAGTTATTTCCAAGTCCAACCAATTCACCTTCAGTGAAATGTCTTGTACTGAAAAAAAAAAAAATCCATTTAAAATGGAATCTAACCCCAATCAGTACTAAGCTCATAGAAGAAGAAAAAAAAAATTCATTGCTCTCTTCCTCCACAAGACTTCGCCACCGCCACATCTCACTCTACACCGTGCCTTAAGTCCTCGTGCTCCTCCAGCCCTTGCTACCTCAGCAGCAATTTTGTCTTTAATTTTGTAAAAAATGCTTTTTATTTCTCTTTCTTTTTTTCTTATTGAGATGGGTTTTGGGGTGGGGAAGAAGAACAACAAAGGGGAGGAGGGGGTACAGATACAAGTTTTTTTTTTTAATTGAAGTTTTATTATTTTATAATTTTTTTTCTTTTTAGTTGATTGTTTGATTATCAATGGAAGAGTTGCAGAAAGAAGAAACAAGAAAAAGAGGAAAGAAAGAAGAATAAAGAAGGAAAAAAGAAGGAGAAAGGAAACACGGGTGGGGTCTGTTGGGACTTGGGGCTCATCAAATTTTTTTGTTTTTTATATTTTTATATTTTTTAATTTTTAATTTTATATTACTTTTAATCTAATTTAAAGAAGATAAAAAAGAATAAAAGAAGAAACATGAATGAAAAATCTATTATGCCCTCTAATTTGATGGAAAATTGTTAAAAATTGACGGAATGAACCAATTAGGTAAACGTCGAAAAGAAAATGAACAAACTTAATACAAAAAAAAAAAAAAAAAATCGTGGACCAACTTAAGAAAAACGTGAAAGTAAATAAACCAATGGTGCATTTAACTCAACTTTTAACGTACAAAAGGACCAAAAGAGATAAACTACTTTATGTACGCTGACATAATGAGTTGTTATAGGCTTTATTATATTCTTGATATTGTTCAAATTTGTTTTTATTTATTAATGTAAGTAACTAAGTATGTTTTACTATTAAATTTAAGCATCTAATTATTATGAAAAATTACAAGATTTTAGGTCTTAGTTAATATGTATAATCAATCTACTCATGGGAACTGCTACGACGTTTATGTGATATGAGGAGAGGATCGCGGACCATGGGTTGTAATGGGGGATTTCAATGAGATCTTGACTGCACAGGAGAAAGAAGGAGGTTTAGATAGAGCAGAGGGGCAGATGGGAAATTTTCGGGATGCAATTATGGACTGTGAGCTTGAAACTATCAGATATGTTGGCAACCACTTTACTTGGCAATGTGTTAGAAATGGGTCAGTATTTGTACGTGAGCGATTGGATCGCTGCTTAGTAAACGCCAATATGAAAGCCAGCTTTGGCCATATATGCACCCACCATTTGGAGGCTACGGGGTCTGATCACATCCCTATTTTGACTGAGATTTTGCCACATAATACCCCTATCACTCTTGGGAGACGTGTTCGACGGTTCCACTTTGAACAAATGTGGTGCAAGGAGACCCAATGTGAAGAAGTTATCTCGGACACTTGGAGTTGGGTGACTCGGCAGGGGTAGTCGGTGATGGATGGAATCAAACAATGCGCTGGGCACCTCTCTGCTTGGAGTCATAGGTTTTATGGGACCCGAAAAAAAGCTATCAACCGCCTTCGAACTGAACTGGGACATATCAAGGCACAACCACTGCATGAGGGCTCTTTCCAAAAACAAATGAAAGCTGAACAATAACTGGACACCTTGATAGCTGGGGAGGAGACTTACTGGAGACAACGGTCGAGAATTACTTGGCTTACCGAGGGAGATAAAAATACCAGATACTTCCATGCACAGGCCCAGGCACAGGGGAAAAAAAAACTCAGTAATCGGCCTGCTGGATGATTGGAACAACTGGGTCACGGACTCGGATGTGATTGGTACTATGTTTTGCAATTATTTTTCCACTCTATTCACTTCTACAGGTGGCATTGATATGGAACGATTTCTGGGATTGATTGAACCGAAAGTCACTGCTGAAATGAACCGCCAGCTTATACATCCATACTCGAAAGCAGATATTGAAATGGCACTCAAGCAAATGTATCCCACTAAGGCCCCAGGGATTGACGGAATGCCTGCTCTTTTTTACCAACGCTACTGGCATATTGTTAGTGATGACGTCTCCACCTTCTGCTTGCGTATCCTCAATGGCGATGCGAGTGTTCGGGATGTCAATCACACATTAATAGCTTTAATCCCCAAACTTGATGAGCCCAAGCGGGTCACTGAATTCCGACCCATCAGCCTTTGCACAGTTCTTTACAATCTGGTTGCCAAGGCACTCGCAAATAGACTTAAAGTTTGGCTACCCCATGTTATATCTGAGAATCAAAGTGCTTTTGTTCCAGGTAAACAGATTTTGGATAATGTGATCGCTGCATTCGAAACCACCCATGCCATCAAGCATACACGAGTGAATGCCACTCCGAAAATGGCCATTAAAATTGATATGGCGAAAGCATATGACCGAGTGGAATGGAACTTTTTAGAGGCGGTTCTACGGAAACTGGGCTTTCATGAGCAGTGGATTAACTGGGTTATGGATTGTCTTTCAACGGTGTCCTTTTTTGTCCTTTGGCGAGGCAACCCGCTTGGTCTTATCACCCCGAAACGAGGTCTGAGACAGGGGTGCCCGCTCTCGCCCTACCTTTTCCTTTTTTGCGGGGAGAGCCTGAGTCTGGAAATTCACCAAGCCGAACACAATGCAAGAATTACGGGTGTCCGGGTTGCTGCGAATGCCCCCCTATAACCCACCTCTTTTATGCGGATGACAGCACACTTTTTCTTGAGGCCACCGTCGACGCCTGCCTTGCGATCAGGGACATCCTCTATGCTTATGAAGAAATATCGGGACAAAAGGTCAACTATGAGAAGTCGGCTGTATGTTTCAGTCCAAATACTGATCATCTAATTAAAGTGATCATCTCACAATGTTTACATGTGCCTATCGTCGTCTGCCACGAAAAATATTTAGGCCTCCTTACTGTGGCTGGACGGGAAAAAAAGAAGCTATTTAAAATAGTACAAGATCGGGTTTGGCAATGGGTTCAAGGATGGAAAGAACGCTTCCTCTCACGGGCTGGGAAAAAGGTCCTTATTAAGGCAGTCCTACAGGCGATTCCTACATATTACATGAGTATTTTTCGAATGCCGAACGGGGTCCGAAAAACTATCACTTCTCTTATTGCTCGGTTCTGGTAGGGAAAAGAGAAGTTGACTCGTGGTATCTATTGGGTTAGATGGGACAAACTCTGCCAGCCAAAATGGGAAGGGGGCCTGGGTTTCAGAGAGCTGGGGTGTTTTAATCGTGCTTTACTTGCAAAACAGTGTTGGCGCCTCATGTTGAATCCACTTTCTTTGGTCAGTCGAGTCATGCAGAGCAAATATTATCCGACCGGTTCTATTCTCTCGACTGGGCTAGGCACCCAGCCATCTCTTGTTTGGCGATCCCTACATTGGGCACGCACTCTGCTCCACAAAGGCCTGCGATGGAGGGTGGGCGATGGCACCTCTATCAGAGTTTATCAGGATGCATGGCTGCCCACCCCTACCACCTTTCTGCCGCAATCCCCGATGAGCCTGCCCCCTGATACACGGGTTAACGATCTTATCACCTCAACGGGGCTATGGAACATTGCACTGCTTCAGCAACATTTCTGGCCACAAGAGGTTGAGGCAATCATTAGCCTCCCCTTCGGTAGACTGCAACAACCTGATAGACTGTTCTGGCATTATACCAGGGATGGACGATACAATGTCCGCAGTGGTTACTGGCTTGATCGACAATCCCCTTGTAACTTTGATGGCGAGACCTCCAGGAGGCAACCACTCCACCGTTTCTGGAAGGGCATCTGGCAGCTAAAAATCCCGAGCAAAATCAAATTATTCATATGGACGTGTTGTCTTGAAGCACTTCCATGTGGGGTGGGCTTATTTAAAAGGAATTTAATTCAATCCCCTGACTGCCCCCGCTGCCACTCTGCCTATGAAACTGTTCTTCATGGTATATGGAGCTGCCCCATTGCACAACGTGTGTGGGCTCTCTCAACTTTCGGTGCCGCTGTAGGGCTGCGAATGGATGAGAGATTCATTAGTTTTCTTGAATATGCGCAGACAGTCCTTACAAGGGAGGAACTAACCCTGTTCGCCTACCTATGTTGGCGAATATGGAACTCAAGGAATACATGGGTGTTCAATCAGATAGACGATTGGCCTGAAAGTGTTTATGAACGACTGGTCTCTCTTGCCACCGAGTATGAAACTGCAAACCTACCCCCGGACCTCCCCACTGTGTCGGTACAATCTCGGTGCCACTGGGAGCCACCACCGCTGGCCTGGATCAAACTTAATGTAGATGGCGCCACGGGAAGGGGTGCGGAACGAAGGGGGTTGGGAATGGTCATCAGAGACAGCGAGGGGGCTCTGCTACTTGCGGCGACCAAGCTGGTCTTCGCTCCTCTCGCCGCCCGTACAACAGAACTCATGGCTGCATTAAGTGGGTTATAGTTGGCTGCTGACATGGGCCTCCAGAACATAATCCTTGAACTCGATGCTCAAGGGGTGGTGCAGGATATCAACAGCCAAGACCAATGTATGGCTGCAGATGGTGCGCTGGTGGAAGATGTCAAGATACTGATGAACTGCTTCCCCGCGGCTTGCTGCAAATTTAGACAACGTGATGGCAACAGAGTGGCGCACGCTCTGGCAAAACATGCACTCTCTTCTTTGCTTCCAAATGTTTGGCTTGACTCTGTATCTGGGCCTTCTTGGCTCTCAGATCTTTTGTATGAAGATTTACTTCATGAATAAATGCCAAGCTTATTATTTCAAAAAAAAAAATCTACTCATTATGTTTATATAGGAGTGCAAACAACATCGTATGCAAAAAGGGAACAAATTATCTTTTATCTTCATATAGCAAAGAGACTAAAATAGATTGATGAATAGGCAGTCAAACTGTATAGTGAATTTGACTATGCATTGAAAACACTCAAAACAGTCAGGGATAACACAATTAAAAACTAAGAGAGTCTTTGGTATCTTATTCAAAAATAAAAAATTAAGATTTTTTTTAAATGTGAGTCTTCAAAATTAATTTTTAAAATTTAAAAATTTATTTGATATAAAATAAAATAAAAAACAATAATTTTTAAATAGATACGAAACAAGCCCTAACGTTTCATATATTCAATCACTACTTATAAGTTGTAATTGAGAGAGAGAAACCAAGCTGGACCAAGCTAGTCAAAAGCAAACGCATTCAACACTTGACCTTAGACTCGGTCTCTCATACACGCATGCATTAATTTATGCATATCAACTCTCTCTCTCTGTCTCTCTGTCTCTCTCTCTCATCCAGTTTCCCAGCAACATACCAAGTCTCTCCATATATACACCAAAATCCACACACCATTTCACCACAACCAACTCACTCTCAGACTCTCTCTAACTTATTTTTCTTCCAGACATGTACTGCACGGAGGATCCGAGTCCGAGTCCAAAGCCCATCGTGATCCGCGAAGTGTGGGCCCACAATCTCGTGTCCGAGTTCCAGTTGATCCAAAACGTCATCGACGCCTTCCCTTACATTTCAATGGATACGGAGTTCCCCGGTTTAGTTTTTCGGGCCCCCGTGGACCCCACCAGGCCCTACAACCGCCAACTGCGGCCGTCCGATCACTATAAGATCTTGAAATCCAACGTCGACGCGCTCAGTCTCATTCAGGTGGGCCTCACGCTCTCCGACTCCCGCGGCAACCTCCCCGACCTCGCCACTTCCACGCGCTTCATCTGGGAATTCAACTTCAACGACTTCGACGTCGCGCGTGACCCTCACGCTCCAGACTCCATCGAGCTCCTCCGCCGCCAGGGCATCGACTTCGACCGCAACAGGTCCGACGGGGTCGACTCGGCGCGGTTCGCCGAGCTCATGATGTCGTCCGGACTCGTCTGCAACCACTCGGTGAGTTGGGTCACGTTCCACAGCGCGTACGACTTTGGTTACCTGGTGAAGATCCTCACTCGCCGGAACTTGCCGCGTGGCTTGGGGGAGTTTTTGAGTATTGTCAGGGTCTTTTTCGGAAATAGAGTTTACGACGTCAAGCACATGATGCGCTTCTGTAAGACCTTGTACGGAGGATTGGACCGGGTTGCTAGGACCTTAGAGGTGGACCGGGCGGTCGGGAAATGCCACCAGGCCGGTTCAGATAGCTTGCTGACGTGGCATGCATTTCAGAAGATGAGGGATGTGTATTTTGTACATGGCGGGCCTGAGCAACACGCTGGAGTGTTGTACGGACTAGAAGTGTTTTGATTATTAAAAAGAAAAAAGAATTCATAATTTGGTTATTCTATTTTATTGCTTTCTTAATTGGGGCAATTTAGTCAATAAGTAAACAATTATTTTCTAGCGCAAAGCATGCCTTGCTTTATTGGTCCACACCATTATTATTATTATTTTTTTAACAAATCACAATTTTTTAATGTCCTTGAAAATGAAGTTAATAGAAATTAGAATTTTAAGCGACTCCATTAATTACCTCTTAATTTTCATTTTAGATCCAACGGAACGGAGATAAATCAGAATCAAGCCTTCTTATTATATGAACGAGAATGAAGTTAATTAATATTTACCAATTTTTAAGAACGATAAAAACCAGCCTAGTTACTAAAATGTCTTTATAAACTATAATTTATATTTTTTGACTACTTATTAAAAACTTGGATGCCAAAACTTATTCTACTAATGATATTTGTCTACCAAAATGAATAATTTTTTTAATTACAATTCTACTGTTTTATGAAATCACTAAAAATGACAAATTTAAATATAAAATAAAATTAGGGTTGCCATGGCGGCCTTGAGAGTCCATCTTCCATGGCGTGTTGTACATTGGAGCCTACACCCTGATGGAGCCGGGGATTGATTTCAGTAGAATTATCATATGTTTGGAAAAGAGATTCCTTAATAATTCATGGACTTGACATGTATATTACACATGATGTATGTATACATTCATACAATAACTACTCTATATCTTTTTATGATAGATCAACCTTGTAACCATTAGGTTAATTGAGAAAAAATTATAGAGTATAATTGATATATCATCACGTGATATAAATAATTCAACGTGTAAGAGTATTACTGGATAATGTGTTTGTATTAGTAGGGTATAGTATTAATAACATTTATCCATATTATAACACATAAATTGATTATATTACGTGTTAATATATTGGTTATATAGAATAATTTCTCTTACTTGAGGCCATTGGCATTTACCCACTTGAGCTAATTAATAAGTAACTTTATTAGGAAATTTGGGAGTTAATTTGGGGGAGAAGGGGGAAGACCAAGGGAAAGGGATGGGGGCAATTTAGAAATAACAAGGGTGTAATAAGTAGAATAATATTTTAAAAAAATTTGAAAGGGCGTGGAAAAATATGTCGATGGGAAAATAGGAACCAGGGTGGGAATAGACCCACTCTTATCTATATTCATTGTTATTTACTTATAATTAAGGGTGGGCACGGTCCAGTGCAATTCAGTTCTCCCCCCAAACCGTGTACTGGAGTGTGAAGGTTATCCAGTCTGGTCCGGTGCTGAGAACTGTACATTATGCACCAGAACTTGACCAAACTGAACTGTAACAAGTTCAGTTTGGTCCGGTGCATTGTTTGGGACTGGACCAAAAATTGTACTGCACCAAGATTCACAATCACAGATTCACAACCTCAAATCAATCAAGAAATTAAGAAACAAACCATTTTAAAATTCGACACTGAACACCATTTGATTGAATACATACATCCCAAAGAAAAATTTCTAATGAAAAACAAAACCCAAATTGGATTTGACAACAACAATCGTTTGACTTTACTGTAAAATCAGTAAATCCCTAACCCCTAACCTAAAATCAATAAATCCCTAACCCAAAATCAGTAATCCCTAACCCCAAATCAACCCCTAAATCAAACCCCTAACACAAAATCAATAATACTGTAAAAAAGTGAGATATGAGATCGAGAGGGGAGATCGAGAGGCGCTGAGAGAGTGAGAGATCGAGAGAGGAAAATCGCCACGGCGACGGCGATGGCGACGGGAAGAGAGGAAGATGGCCAGGGCGACTCGGCAACGGACACAGCATGAGGAAGACCGCGACAGCGTGAGGAAGACCGAGTCGGCATGAGGTCTGGACTGCGGGCTCGGGCTGCGGCGTGAGCGCTGAGGGTTTCAGACTTTCAGTCTTTGAATTGAGTTTGATACTTTGATTCGTTTGAAATCTTCGAGTTAGTCAAAATGAAACACAGAAACTTTGACTGTTTACTTGTTTAGTGAATAGTGACTTGACTTCAGTCAATGAGTCTGTTTGAGTTTTGTAATTAAATTGGGGTTTTAATTTTCATTGGAGTTTCAATTGTGGTTATATAGTTAATTAGTTATATATGTTATATGTGTATAGAGTAATTAATATAATTTAGGGTATATGGTTATAGTTGATTATGAGTCTAATTGGGGTTTCAATTGGGTTTATATACTTATATAATTATATATGTTATATACTTATATATTTATTACTTATATATAATATATGTATAGAGTAATTAACTAATTAATATAGTTTAGTATATATAGTTATAATTTTATTAAGGTATAGGGTTATAGTTGACTATGAGTCTAATTGGGGTTTCAATTAGTTTTATATACTTATATAATTATATATGTTATATACTTATATACTTATTACTTATATATAATATATGTATAGAGTAATTAACTAATTAATATAGTTTAGGGCATATGGTTATAATGTATTAGGATATAGGGTTATAGTTGACTATGAGTCTAATTGGGGTTTCAATTGGGTATATAGTTATATATGTTATATACTTATATACTTATTACTTATATATAATATATGTATAGAGTAATTAACTAATTAATATAGTTTAGGGTATAGGGTTATAGTTGACTATGAATCTAATTGGGGTTTCAATTGGTTTTACATACTTATATAATTATATATGTTATATACTTATATACTTATTACTTATATATAATATATGTATAGAGTAATTAACTAATTAATATAGTTTAGGGTTAATGGTTATAATGTATTAGGATATAGGGTTATAATTGACTATGAGTCCAATTGAGGTTTCATTGGGGTTTCAATTGGGTATATAGTTATATATATTATATACTTATATACTTATTACTTATATATAATATATGTATAGAGTAATTAACTAATTAATATAGTTTAGGGTCTATGGTTATAATTGTATTAGGGTATAGGGTTATAGACTTATAGTTGACTATGAGTCTAATTGGGGTTTCATTGGGATTTCAATTGGGTTTATATACTTATATAGTTATTAGTTATATACTTATATACTTATTACTTTTAGAGTTTACGGTATATATTATTAGATTATAGGGTTTCTTTTAAACTTTAAACTTTAAACTTTAAAACCTAAACCCTAATACATAATTTCCTCTATTAGAAGTTTATAACTAATTAACTATATACTATATCCTATAACTATAATAATTTTAGTATATATTATATAGGGTTTAGTATATAGATTATAGAGTATAAAAAATATATTAATTTTATTATAAAAGGTATAACTAAAATTATATACTAAAACATTATTATATATATAGAATAATATGCCATATGGTTATATAAAATATATTTTAGGGTCTAAAATATAGCTAGGTTAATATTAATTTTATTATCTAAAATGTGTAAAATGTGTGTAAAAATGTATGTAAAAATGTGTGTAAAAATGTTTATAAAGTGTATAAAAATTGTATAAAAATTAAATGTATATATAAAAATAAAAAATACATATTAATTAAACGGTCCAATCCAGTCCAGTCCAGTTCTGGAAAGTGAAAAACCGGACCGGAACTGGATTGGACCGATCCAGTCCAGTTTTGACCCGGTGTTGACCAGTTTTGGTCAAAACGGTTTTTTACGGTTTTATTCCCTCCGGTTCGGTACGGTGCACCCGGTTTCTGTTTAAACGCCCACCCTTATATGTAATTATTTGATTGCAAATCATGAATAAATTTCCACCGTCTGATTGGACCTTACTTATAAAGATACCATATTTGTATCATGAATTAATTTTGCTGTTATATGTGGGATTACCCAGAAGAGAGATGTTATTAATGTTATAATGTTGCCTTTATGATGTTATATATATTCGTAGTGTCTAATCAGAGCTTACAAATTAATTTGCCATATGTTTGTGAGGTTTGTGTGAAATTGTTGATATGATGTACTCGGATCCGACTCCTTTGCTGTTAGCCTGTTATTAAGGTTTGTGCCTTTGGTTAAGTCTGAACCATCCAAACAATCTAGTGGCTTGAATTTAAGCCACTTCAACTGGTCTCATTTTTCAAAACCCACACGTTTTCTACTTGCCATCTTCTTCTCAGGCTGGTTTGCGTCTCCTTCTCCCACTGGCTTTCTTGTTCTCCCTTTGGTTTGCAAGAAAGTATGACACATGCAGGAGTCCTATTATAATTTCTTAATGAAAATTTTAATTTATGTAGTATTTAATCTTCTGTTAAAGAGATTAAGGTCGAACACAAAGAAGGTGAATAGATTGAGTGGTGAGTAGTGACCCACTAACAATCTTTTGGATTGCTAATCACCTACAAGTCCCTTGTTTTCAAGGTTAAAAGAAAAATCTCCATGGATTAAGGTTGTTGTTGGATTAGGAAGAAGAAAACCTAAACAAAGACAAGGGGGAAAGATTAAGGTCAAAATTGAACAATCTCCATTGCCTTGTTTCTCCCTTTGATTTGCATTTTCTTCTCCCTCAATCAAATCAAAATCATGTGAAACAATTTTCACCAAAAAAAAAAACTTGAAGCAATTTTATGGAGAGAAAACAAGACATTCGCTAAATCAGAGTATTTAAAAAGGGCATAAAACCTAATCTCATTGAGAAAGAAAATAATATTTCTGAACTATTAGAGAGATAAAGAGAGTAAAAAATGAGGGATCAGTTCATGAGGAGACAATGGGGTAACGAAAGAAAGTCACCGTCAGTTTTGAAATGAAAAACATTAAATGAGGCTAACTGACGTTGCTTAAAATCAAGCCACTAGGTTATTTGGATGGTTCAAACTAAAGTAGAGGCACAAAACAGCACCTTTGGTAACTGCAAATGAGCCGGATCCGATGTACCCTGCTCTGTATGAAATTTGATTTACTTAATTGAACTCATGTCATCTATTAATATGATAGCATGGCCAACTGATATATTATCAGGTTCTCCTTGATTATATAAAATCATGATATACTTTGCTATGCACTACAAGAGTTGCTTCTATTCGGACAATATGCCTCCTTATAATATATAGGTTAAAGTTCAAAATAAATACTCAACTTTGGTTGAATTTCATTCGGGTTCACGAATTAATTTTTTTTCAAGAATATCCACAAATTAACATTTAAATTGAAAAACTCACTTTTATTTAGTGAGCTGTTAGTGTTGAGGTTAACTACTAATGTAGCCAACCATAACGTGATAGCATGTTTAATGACATTATCTTCATTATCCTCCTCATCAGATCAAGCACATGTCCCATTTATCATCCTCAAACTCAATCATTGGTACTTCCACCTCAAAAATTTTATTAAATGCCTAGAAGATGATCCAGCCCACTAACAAGTCATTAAGCATGCTATGGCCGCATCATGGTTGACCACACTAGCATATAACCCAATACTAACAATTCACAATACGAAAGCCAATTTTTCAATTTTGATGGTAATTTGTGAATGTTCTTGAAATTTTTTTTAATTCGTTGACTTGAATGAAGTTTACTTATAGTTGAGTGTTTATTTTGAACTTAAGCCTAATATTTACGTTGTTGTATTGAGTTTTGTGCACAAATGGGCACTTATGGTAAAACTTATGACTTTCTTGATAGGATTGTTGACTACCAAGTAGGAGAGAGTCTTGGGTGGGGCTGGAATGCCACTCACCTAATGAGATTCCCATTTATATTTTGACACATGTCAAGTTTTTATCCAGCTGGACCCTGCCTTCCTCTCTCTCATTCTCTTCAACAGCGGCCACCATCCAACACACCCCAACACCACCCAGGCAGCCATGAATGCTCTTGCAGCCACCAACCGCAACTTTCGCCATGCAGCTCGCATTCTTGGGCTGGATTCTAAGCTTGAGAAAATCCTTTAGATCCCCTTCAGAGAAATCAAAGTAATTGTCATTTGCTCATTCTATAAATTATTCTTTGATTTTCCTTCATTGTTTTTTTTTTTCTGTTGGGTTTTTATGCGTTTGATTTTGCATATTGAGTGTACTATTCCAAAAGACAATGGCACTCTGGTTTCCTATGTTGGATTTAGAATCCAACATGACAATGCTCGTGGGCCAATGAAAGGAGGAACTCGTTGACAGTAACCATCCCCTCCCCGGCCCGCGCTGCCCAGCACCATCCCCGCCTCGCCCAGCCCCATCTCGGCCTGCCCCCACCCAGATCGGAGAGAATGAGTGAGCAGAGAGAGAAAATGGCAGGAGAGAGATCAGAGAGTGAGTGAGCAGAAAGAGAAAGAGAGAGAGGAGAGGAGAGATAGGAAAAGGGAGAAAGGAGAGAGAGGGGAGGTTGTTGTCGGGGAGCCGGAGAAGTTCACGGCAGCTGGATAAAAAAAAAATTGCAGAGAGAAAAGACAGGGAAGCGGAAGAGGGCAGACAAGTTTGGGTCCAGTTGGATTAAAAAAATGACAGATGTCAAAATGTAAATGGCAGTCTCATTAGGTGAGTGGCATTCCAGCCCCACCCAAGACTTTCTCACCAAGTAGTGAGGATGCCCACAATGAGGATTGTAAGAAGTTCGAACTACCGCGAGCAGGCATAAGTCATTCAGCAATCTTGATGGGCTCAAACGACCGATGAGCTCGGAGATCGATGTGCTTCGACAACCACTGAGCTTGGACCCCATGATTCATTTCATCTTTTTTCCATTTTTACTTTCACTCTTTTAGATCTCTATATAAATGTAACATTTCAAAATTATAATGAAAATCCAACAATATTAAGGACGTAGCGCCATAATCATGAATAATGAGTATAGTGAACTACGATGAATCCTTGTGTTATTATGTGTGAATGTGATTTACGTTTTAATGTCATTGATCCAATTTTAGGTATCAACACTTAAAATTCAAAATTTAGTGCTTAAAGAGTTTTTGTATATGATTTTATTAGAAATACCAAAAACAACCATTTTTTCCTTTCAGATTTATAATAATTTTCAAGATTTAAATTTGTAGTCTAACCAAAAGTGACGACTTTACTTTGTACTATTCATTTCGTTCATAAACATGTTATTAATGTCACATTCATTGATTAGTTAGGCTCATAGATGTTTGACTAATTTTTAGTGAGATACATGTTACACTCTAAATAAAAGGTTCACTTATGCTCTCAAAATTGTCAAGTTCATATAACAAAATACAAGGACTTTCTTGAGAAGGATAAACCATAACCGAAGTTTCTTTGTAGTGAGTGATAAGACTTGAAAGAGTAGTAGCTACAAGTCTAAAGTCTAAACCCTTTTTTTTTTTTTTTTCTAATTGAAGCCATAACCAATCTTTTGATCATTGACATGTCGAAGTAGCAAAAGCAATGCCTTCGAAATATCGAAAAGGGCGTTGACTGTACACCAAGTCACCAGCCGACTGACTGAATGAGATCCATTTGAGTAATATGAAGATAAAAATGGGATAACGATAAGAGATTAAATCCAAATCTCTACTTAGAAAACAAACAATTTATGAATTTAAAACACAGAAAAAGAAGAAGAGAGGAGATTGCCGTGGGTGTTGAGCAATATTTCTATTGGTACCCACCGAATACCACCAACATGACATGAGCTAACGTCCCTTTCAATCCTCCATACATTGAAAATAGTCCACTCCAGCCAAGATCCAAGTTAAGCCCACCCCCCACCTCCACCTGCATTTAACCAACTTAGAATAAAAAAACAAAACAAATAGAAAAATCCAATTATTATTATTATTATACAAGTACCCAAAACTCCAATTATTCATTGAATTGGAAATTGAAAAGGACAGAGAGAGAGAGAGTGAAGGTAGGCAGAAGCCAACATGGACCAAAAAGTAAAGTCCGATGCGTTACTTGACTGACCCAAAAGCAAACGCCACAAGATTATTATTCAACACGCATTTGGCATTTTTTTCTACATACAATAATGAATGCATTATTCTACTCCCACTGAACAAGTCCCCAATTTCCAAGCAACACCCTTCACAGTTCACCCTCCTCCTCTCTCCCTATATAAAAACTAACTCAAAAATTCTTCACTCACATCTCCCAACCTCAAGCCCTCAACAACCTTCCGATCTTATCCATCTTACAAAACATGTACGGCGCCGATGAGGATCCGTCTCCCAGCTGTTCCAACCCGGATCCAAACCCCATCGCCATCCGCCAAGTTTGGGCCGCCAATTTAGAATCCGAATTCGAGCTCATCCGTGACGTCATCGACACTTACCCTTTCATTTCTATGGACACGGAGTTCCCGGGCCTTATATTTCGGGCGACTTACACTCGCAATTTACAGCCGTCCGATCACTACAAGATCTTGAAATCCAACGTCGACGCCCTCAATCTCATTCAGGTGGGCCTCACGCTCTCCGACTCCCAAGGTAACCTCCCCGACCTCGCCACCGGGACCACGCGCTTCATCTGGGAGTTCAACTTCAGCGACTTCGACGTCGCGCGTGACCCCCACGCTCCCGACTCCATCGAGCTCCTCCGCCGCCAGGGCATCGACTTCGACCGCAACCGGTCCGAGGGGGTCGACTCGGCGCGGTTCGCCGAGCTCATGATGTCGTCGGGGCTCGTCTGCAACGACTCGGTGAGTTGGGTCACGTTCCATAGCGCGCACGACTTTGGGTACCTGGTGAAGATCCTCACCAGCCGGAACTTGCCGAGTGGCATGGAGGAGTTTTTGAATATTGTCAAGGTCTTTTTCGGGAATAGAGTTTACGACGTCAAGCACATGATGCGCTTCTGTAAGAGTTTGTACGGAGGGTTGGACCGGGTCGCTAGAACCTTACAGGTGGACCGGGCGGTCGGGAAGTGCCACCAGGCCGGTTCAGATAGCTTGCTGACTTGGCATGCGTTTCAGAAGATGAGGGATGTGTATTTTGTGAATGATGGGCCGGAGCAACATGCCGGAGTGTTGTATGGATTAGAAGTGTTTTAATTATTTAACAAGAAAAAGAAGAGAATTCATAATTTGTGTATTCTATTATTCAATTGCTTTCTTAGTTGGAGCAATTTGGTCAATAAGATAAAAAATTCTTTTTAACGCAAAGCATGTCTTGGTTCATTGGCTCACACCTTTATTTTGTTTTTTGCTAAGCACACCATTTATTTATTATTTTCAAAAGAAAATCCCGATTAAGTAAATTATTGGTACCCACGAGTAAATTATTTTTTTAAACTCAGTTCATAACCACATTTCTCTAGCATGAGTTCTTTTTTTTTTGGCCAAGGAAACAGTCTCTAACATGACTTTAAACGCGCGCAAGCCATCAAATTTGAGCTTCATTTGTCCTTCCTTGATTGACTATTGACTTTCTTTTAAGCGTGCATAAAGAAATAGTCAAAGACTCAAAAGGATTTCACATAATTTTGTATAGAAAGAGATTACTAAAATATTAATTAATGCTAACATTCATATGTATGACCAGCCGTCAACACTTTTCGAAGAGAAGTGTCATATGTATGTTTCCATTCGTACCGTTAATTCATAAAAATAATGGTTTCTCACGCAAGTTATTTAAATGTAAGCAACGAGTAAAATTTCGGTTTTAAGAAAATTTTCGATGAAAATTGCGACGAAAATTTTCGAGAAAATTTTGATTTCGACAAAAACGACGAAAATTATTATCAAAATACGGAAATTTTAAATAAAATTTGACCATATGCTTATTTAACATATTATCTATTATATTGATAAAAAAACATTAAAGAAACCAAATTATATAGTAGGTTTCATGTCATATAAGGTAAATATAATGCGCGCTGTAGACAAGTACTATTAAAAAAATGGGTCACTAATTAATAATTACATAATAAAATTACACGAATAAATCACTAATGTGGCAACGGAAAGTAGCAAGTTTACTCAAAGAGACTTGGAAATGGTCTTCAATAATTAAATTAAGTCGAATTGAGTTAAAATAGAACCAATCCGATGGCAGCAGCGGCGACAACTGTTTACCTAAAATTTCAATTTTACAAATTATCAAAATTGAAAAACCAAAACATTAAGGAAATGAAAGTTCATGATAAGGGGATAAATTTCTTTTTCATAATTTATGTTTACAAGTTACAACTAAACGAAACACCAAAATGACTAGATCAAACCCCAAATAAAATCTCAAATCTTTTTTTTTTTCTTTCCAATTGCCTAAAAACTCTAAATATCAATCTACCTTAAAAAAAAACAAAAAAAAAAAAAATTCTTTTTTTTTTTTTCCTTTTCCTCTTCTTCCCCCAGTGCCCATCTCCCACTCTTCCACTCTTCCTTTCCTTCTCCCTCCTTGCCCAGACGCCCAGTAATATGCGCCTACCTCCCGCGACCAAAACCCACTCCTTGCGCCGCCCGCGCCTGCGGCTTGCCTCCTCCCTCCTTCCCCAGCCAGCCCGCTCACCCCATCCCTCCTTCCTCAGCCAGCTTCGCGTCGTCGCTCGCCTCCTCCCCCACTTCATAACCAGCAAAAAGCACAACGAGATCGTCCTCAAGCTCGACCCCAACAGCTAGACCATCGAAGACGACTTTCTCGGCGCCAAGGTGATGTGGACGACCGAAGGGCAGAGACATAGTCGCGAAATTTCGCCGACATTTTACAAAATTGCACGTGAAACCTTACCGAAATTTCAAAAATTTCACCGAAATTTCGTGGTTATAAGATAAAATTTCTGGATCCCAAAAAAATGAAAATTTCGACGAAATTTTTAAAATTTCACTCCTTGGATGTATGCATGAAATTAAATTTCGAAAATTCTATATTTTTTTTTAGGTTTTTAATTATTATCGAATCAAAATTATCAAAATTTTGTTAAAATTTTTAATTATTTTAATTTAAATTTTCAACAAAATTGAAATATTTTTAAATCCTCAAAATTTCTTCAGAATCTAAAATTTAATTGCCTTTGATGTAAAAAGTAAATAAGTTTGAGTATCACAACAGTTTACGACTTTTTTAGAAGAAGTCTTAAATTTTATTCAACTCAGCAAATCAGCAAATCGCCGTACAAAGTCTCATCATGTCAGATAGGCACAGTATCAATGTCAAACCAACAATCAAAATCATAATCACGTAAAGCATGGTTAGAAAGTAAATGAGTGACCCATATACGTATTTTTTGACAAGTTGGGTAGAGTTGGGACTCAAACTACCGGCCGCCCAAAGGACTCAATTTGGGCTTCTGCCGACCCATAACCAACCACATAGTAGCCGATCGGCTCGAGTGGGATGTGAATTGGTTTGGTGGGTTGTCGGACGGTTTCGATTTGGTAAAGCGACGATCTTAGAAACCTGGTCTTACCACAAACCTAGAAAACCTGTTGGGTAGAAGCCAAAATTGATAAAGAGTTGCGGATAAGAGGTCTAGATAAGAGAGGGACAAAGATGAGTGATAGATATAACGATGAGAGAGAGAAATCAGAGAGGTTTTAGAAGAGATTAGATTATGATTTAAAAAATAATATAATTATATATATAAAAAATGCTCTAAAACTAACTAGTTAGTAAATTAATACAAAACTAACCACCCTGTTGGGACCACTGCACAATGTAATCTCAAAATCCGAACCATTTATTTTTTAGGCCCTACTTCAAAGATTATTCCTGTAAAAAATCTTCAAAATCAGAAGTTATTTAGCCATTTGATTATAATAACAACTATTTCAATGCTTTTATCGAAAATATTGATCGTGTATTTATTTAATTTCAATTAGATGACTACATAATTTTTGATTTAGTTGATTTTTTACAATGATGATCTTTGAAGTATGGCCTAAATAATTGATGGTTCAGATTATGAAATTAGTGATGTGGTGAGTCCAAAAACATGATTAGCTTCGTATTAACTTGCTAACTGGTTAGCTTTAGTGCACTCCTCTTTTATATATATATATATTTAAAAATGGGCGGGTTGATTTCAAATGGGTGGTTTGAAGGCGTAACTTGTACTCGACCCACCAACAAGTGGTACAACTGTTTCATATGAACAATACTTGGGTCACCCCTTGGGGGTACCTCAAGGTTACACCATCCACCCAAATTTTGATTTCGGCAATATCGGCTCATAATCGGAATCGTTCACTTTTTAGATAACATATTAAAGATTATCTCTGCAAAAAATCAAATCAATCAGAAATCGTTTTATTATATAACTGTTGTCAATTAAATAGAAAAAATAGACGGTTTCCAATTAAAAAGTGATTTTTTTTACCAAACCGTTGATTTTTTCTATTTAATTGACAATAGTTATATAACTAAATGATTTCCGATTGATTTAATTTTTTGCAGAGATAATCTTTAATATATTATCTAAAAAGTGAACGGTTCCGATTATGTGCTGACATTACTGAAATCAGAATTTAAGAGGATGAGATGACCTTGAGGTACCCCCAAGGAATGACCTAATATTGTTCATTTCATATTGCCTGCCGTTTTTGTCTGTTTTCAACTCGACCCGCCTAACCCAAATTGGGCGATTTGGGCCAACTTATGCCCACCCCTAGCTTTCTATATACACAACGAGGCCGTGCATCATCACTCTTGTGGAATGTGGACGATAGCTTTGTAATGATTGACCAAACTTAATAAAAGATGGAGATCATTGGAGTCTTGGATCAAAACCATAGATAAGTTGGAACCATTATTTTTTTATTTATTATCAAATCCAAATCTCTATTCGAAAAAAAAAAATTAAAACACAAAACAAAAACAAAAATAAAAAGTTTTTTTTCATATTTGGTACCTGAATTTTGACTTATGTCTCAATGTGGTACCTAAACTTTAATTTGTCTCTATTAGGTACTTTAACTATTATTTTGTCTCTAATTGGTATCAAACCAAACTTCTGTTAAAAAAATTAACAGAAGTGGGGGCATTTTTGTCCAATTCGTTTGCTCATCTTCATCTTCTTCCCGAGCCCTTTTTTTTTTTTTTCTCTATCTTCCATAGAACCAAACTCATTCAACTCCCCCAAATCTGAAATAACCCATAACCCATATAGGGGTGTTAGGCAGATCACAGTCTCGGATGTTGTGGTTGAGAGGGACCCCAATGCCGAGATTTTGCATTGGTTGGATTGCATGAGGTTGGCTCAAAAGGTTTATAATGTTGTTCCTCCATGCAAGTAGAGTTTAGTTTGGTGAAATGAGTTTTGAATTTCATTTCTGTAAAGTTTGAAACTGGTTAATGTTAACAAGTGTGGCTATGGATAGCTTGTAATTGCTTTCACTTTGCTATGAATAAATGAACTTCTGCATTTGATGAACATCGTTGACAGTATTGCAATTATATAACTTAAATGAGGTATGACAACAAGAAAACCATGATTTGGTCAATCAAATATTTCAGGGCCATGATGAAGATGGTTCTGATCATTTTTAGCTTTTCTGTGATGGGTGGTGGCCTTGTACTTTCCAAACTCAAACTCATGACAAATTCAGGGTTCCATTGTAATGATTTATGTTATAGATGAAGTTGGCTGGTTGGTGAAGCTTTATTCTGTAGGGCATACAGTTGGGTGGCAATTGATAATTGTTAGCAGAAACAAATCTAACATTTTAATTTCTTCCTGCAACATCTGTTTGTAAATTACAGAGGTGGTCATGAGTCTTGACTCTTCACCTTCACTTGTGTGTTCAAGCCTCAGACCTTTTGATGATCTGGGGATTTCAACAAACCTAACAATTTGATTTCCTCTCTATGGGAGGTGGGATTGCCGGATTGGGTTATGGGTTATGGGTTATTTCAGATTTGGTGGAGTTGAATGAGTTTGGTTCTATGGAAGATAGAGAAAACAAAAAAGGGTTTGGGAAGAAGATGAAGATGGGCAAACGAATTGGACAAAAATGCCCTCATTTTTGTTAATTTTTTTTAACAGAAGTTTGGTTTGATACCAATTAGAGACAAAATAATAGTTAAAGTATCTAATAGAGACAAATTAAAGTTTAGGTACCACATTGAGACATAGGTCAAAATTCAGGTACCAAATATAAAAAAAACCCAAAATAAAATAAAGGTCAAATGTGACTTTTGGTCTCTGTACTTTTATAAAATTTTCATTTTATTCATGTACTTTTATTTTGGGCGATTTTGATCTCGTACTTTCTATATATTAGAAATTAAGTTCAAATAGTTAATATCGTTTAATTTGTTAACGAAAAATTCAACATGGAAGCACGTAATTTGCACATGAGTAGCATTTCGAACATTTTAGTTTACCTAGATGCCAATTTAAGTCCTTAGACATCATTTAACATATTCAATTTTTTATATTAAAACGTCTTATTTTTCCAAGTTGATTGCGTTCAGTGGTAAGTATGAGTTTACAATTACATAGTCATTCAAGTGGAGTAAAATAAATCCGAAATACCACTCACGATTTTTCATTATCAATTTAAATGAAATTAACCAGTTAGACTTAATTACTAATTTATTATTATATTAAAAGTATATAATTAAAATTACCATTTTAAGGTGACTAAAGTGAAAATTTAATGAAAGTGTTGATAGTTTGATACTGAAAGAAGAAATGGGAGATTGCTAGGGTGTTAGGCAAATAGGCAGTTTTTTTTTTTTTTTTTTTTTCCCACCAAATACCAAGATGATGTAACTGTCCCTGTCAATTCTCCTCAATCTCAGCCAGACATTGAAAATAGTCCAGTCCCCAACCAAGATCCAAGCCAAGCCCTCCTCCACCTGGTATATATCAAACTCATAATAACCAAACGGACAAGATTGTAGCACTTCAAAATTGACTTGCGGCACTCCTCTCCATTCTCATATCAGATCATATCAAGAGGGAGGAGGAGTGCACAAAGTTGGTTTTGTGATACCAAAACAACAACACAAGAACATGAGAATATGTTGAAGCTCAAGCTCTGATCTCACTCGCCGACTCTCTCAATCTTCCAACATGTACAGCAGCGACGACGATTCCAGTCCCAGGTCGGTTCTAGATTTGAAGCCCGTAGCGATCCGCCAAGTTTGGGCCTCCAATCTCGAATCCGAATTCGGGTTGATCCGGAACGTCATCGACACACACCCTTACATTTCCATGGACACCGAGTTCCCGGGTCTCATTTTTCGCCACCCCAACGGTCGCCGATTGCAGCCATCCGATCACTACGGTATCTTGAAATCCAATGTCGACGCGCTCAACCTCATCCAGGTCGGCATCACGCTCTCCGATTCCAGCGGCAATCTCCCGGATCTCGGCACCGGGACCACGCGCTTCATCTGGGAGTTCAACTTTAACGACTTCGACCTCGCGCGTCATCCCCACGCGCCGGAGTCCGTCGAGCTCCTCCGCCGCCAGGGCATCAATTTCGACCGCAACCGCTCCGAGGGGGTCGACTCGGCGCGGTTCACCGAGCTGATGATGTCGTCCGGACTCGTCTGCAACCACTCGGTGAGTTGGGTCACGTTCCACAGCGCGCACGACTTTGGGTACCTGGTGAAGATCCTCACGCGCCGGAGATTGCCGAGTGACTTGGAGGGCTTTTTGAATCTACTGAGGGTCTTTTTCGGAAATAGAGTTTACGACGTGAAGCACATGATGCGCTTCTGTGAGAGCTTGTACGGAGGGCTGGACCGGGTTGCTAGGACCTTAGAGGTGGACCGGGCGGTCGGAAAGTGCCACCAGGCCGGTTCGGATAGCTTACTGACGTGGCACGCGTTTCAGAAGATGAGGGATATGTATTTTGTGGATGATGGACCGGAGCAGCACGCCGGAGTTTTGTATGGATTGGAAGTGCTCTAATTATTTTACAAAAATAAAAATCTTTCATAATTTTGTTCATTCTTTTTATTTATCAGAAAATTAAAGTTTAGTCCTTATTAGTTATTACATTTCTTTTTTGAACTGAAATTTTATGAGTTTGTTCTTTTCTAAATAAAGCTTTTATTTTTATTTTCTAAATAAAATCTTTGACTCAAAAAGATGGTATTATTTTATTTTTTATTTTTTAAAGCTATAGGGTATTGGTTCATCTCATACTTTTTTAGGATATAAAATGAAGTTTGTCCCAAAATTAAGACTTAACATAAAACAATTAAATTAGTATTGAGCACTTGAAAAAGAAACAAAAATGCATTGCCAAACATTTAGTTATGGTCATCGAGCACTCTGATATACCTGAAAAAAAACATAAACAAATGTACCAATATTATCTAAGGTGAAATAGTTATAATATTATTAGAATTTATTTAGAATAATAAAATTCATAAGATTTTAATCTGTAAAATATCAAATTAAAAGATCTGAACGAAAGTCTCCTTAATTTACTTAATTTCTTTGTTAATTAGTTTGGTGCAATTTACTTTAAGCAATTCTTTTCTAAAGCTATTAATTTGTTCATGCATGCCTGCATGCTTTTGTTCGGTAATTGCCTCAAAGGCATGACCTCTCCAGTCCAGATGAGTTTTCCTTGAGGGGCTTAACTGGAGCTGGAGTTCTCATTTTGTGGTCATTTGCTGGTTTCTCTTGAAATTGAAAAATATTTTGTTCAAGGAATGAATTTTATCAATTAAATGCCTACATTGGATAAACTTGATTCAATATCGATAGCTGAAAAAAATAATATCCATGGGTTTAACTTCTATGGCAAATGTTAGATGCTTTGCTGCCCAAAGGTATGATTGTTCCTTCAGCATTTGAAACAGTTGGGCATATGGCACACCAAAACCTGAGAGATCGATGAGCATTTACCATACAAAAAGCTTATAGAAAAGGTAGTTAATTCTATAATAAATTGAAAAACCTCCACCGCTGCTGTCACGGTTCTTGAGCTCGGGTCATCCGACATCGTCATCAGCTTCATACTCGCCAGTCGGGACACGATCTTGGCGGCGCTCACCTGGTTCTTCTGGCTACTCGCGAAGAACCCAAATGTTGAGCAAGATATTCTCAAGGAGATCACCCAGAAGCCGTCGGCATCGACGTCAACGATGGGTTATGAAGGAGATGTTGGGTGTGTTACCGTTTTAGTAGAATTGTTGAGTTTTAGCAAGGTAGTTTAAAAAGCATGTTGAGTATATTAATAATTTTTGCGTGATTTGGATTTCAACTCCTTTGATTCATATTTTATAGAGTTTACTACCATTAATATTTTTTTAATAGATAAAACCCAGAATTAAAAACCTACTCCACATAGGATATCAACTAGACATTAGATTTCCATTATTTTACGATTTCTACAAATGCCTCTCTCAATAAGATCCCATCAATTAATTTAGGGGGATTCATTTAGTATTTGAAAGTAATCTCTTTTTATGCCGTTAATAATATAATTAATACAACATTTACTCTGTCTTAAAAGTCTTATATATTAATACAACATTTGCCTGAATTGGTACGTGTGATTTTTATGTTTTTAAAATTTTTGGTTTATGACCTATATATTAGGTATCCTTTAGTCCTTAGTAACTAAAGTAGTCATGTTGAGTTTAGGTTCATTCATATTTTGTTGGTTAAATATTTTCTAAACTCGATCTGTTTGACACCTCTAGTTTATTTGAATGGTCAGGGAATTAGGGACCTAATCCTTCAGGCAATTTTACAATTGAATCTTCTACACGTCTTAGGAAGACGCAACTTCTTCATTTTTGGATACATTCCAAATGCATTCCTAGTTTCAAAATTTCCCAAGTATATATCATAATGGCTTTAATCCACCTTTATAATAAGTCTTAATAGCATTTATGCTTATTAACGAAAATAATAGTGTCTACAAGTCATTAAATCTGAGATAACTTATTAAGTAGCTATAGTTTAGTGTACTTTTCTCTACTCAATACGTGAATGAATAGCTTTCAAGTTTCAATCCCCCCCCCCTCCGATATCAAAAGAAAAACACTAAAAGGTCAAGTCTAATTTAAATAATTCATAAAATTTAAATCTCATTTTCATTAAACTTGAATGTTACATTATATACATTATAATATTATACTAACATTATTTAGGTATGTATGATTTTTTCGCTAGCAATATATATTGATCATGTCCTCCATTTCAAAACATGCCATTGTCTATGGCTTAAACCCAAGTTTGATGGTCCCTTAAGGGACACCTTAATGACTAGGTTATCAGATTCTCTCAAACTGCTGCTTCCGAAATAAAAAAGAACTGAAATTGCAAGAGTTAGAATGTGTGAATTGGTTTGATGGCTCCTTATTTTGCTAGTAGGATGTATCTTGTATGAGATCGATGTATGCAAAGTTATCAGTAAAAAAAAATAAAAATAAAAACACCTATATAATCTGACAAAAATATTGGGATCTAAATGAGAACAAACAATACATTCCCCCAATGCCATATATATGCACCAGTACCAACCAAAGTTGAAAAACGAGCAATAAACAATGATAGCCCAACTGCAAACTCATTAAAGCTACACAGTTGGTATTAAATGCTCATTTTGGAAATTGTATGGTAGCATACACAAAACAAGAAGATTTAAACACTCTCCACAGAGGCATTTCTTTAAAACTATTATCTAATCCACCATTTCTAAGTAGTATATACGTTAATGATCATTTAGTTTAGTGGCTCCTTTCTATCTCTATTTTTCAAATAAATTTGAAGTTCAAATTTTAGGAAGATATTAAAAAAAAATTATAAAAAAGAAGTATATGCCAATTGCCGAAATGGCAAAACCCAATAATCAATGAATAACCATCAATATATTTATGAGAAGCGAATTAGCAACCTCCCCCCGTTGGCCATACCTAATTCAATGGTTGGTCACATGAGCTTGACACGTGCCACAGGTGGGATTCACATGATTGGTTTCCTTGAGGTCGTTCCAGATTTGTGTGAAAGCTTGAATAATAAGATGATGGTGGGATTTAGAATTGAGTTGAAGAAAGCAGCTTAGCAGCTCCTGCAGACCCTCCTCGGAATAAATTCGCTTCTCTACGATCATCTGCACCATGGACTGCCTGAAATCTTGATAGGGGTCGTTGGAGTCCTTCACCACCGCAATGGCGCTGCCGCCGTTGATTTTTGGATTGATTTCGGGTTCGGACTGATCATCACGCGATGATGAGCAGGAGTCGTCGTTGACTGTAAAGCTACCATTTCTGTCACATGAAGTAGTGGGAGAGGAGTGTAGTTGAGGAGGATGGTGATTTGGGTTTTTGTAGATGGGGGCTTTGTGTTTTGGGGTTGGCTCATATACGTCTGAGAGCTTTGGCCTGCCACAACCACAGCCTGCAATATTGCCTGTGAGAATGGTTTTCAGGAGCTTCTTCTTTCTGGAAGACATTGGAGAGAGAGAGAGAGAGAGAGAGAGAGAGAGAGAGAGAGAGAGATTTAGGGGGTAGGAAAGTAGTCTTGGTAGGAGTTGTTTTCGAAATTCAATGTTAGCCCTTTTGAGAAATTTGTGTGAATGAGAAGGTGCATTTGGTACGAGTCCTTTTTCTTGGTGTTCAAGTAGAAGACGAGGGCTTTTGCTTTCAAGAGGCAATCTGACTAAGGTTGTTAAGAGATAGATTTTAATTTAAAGCATGTGATCCCTTGAAAACCCACCTTCCTGATAAGATTTTCCCTTTCAATTCGATCTTTATCATCTTTATTTCAAAACAATTTTATTGTAAATATAAAATAATATTTTCCAATAAAACATATGTATCATGGATGATGGAACAACTAAGTCTATTTATTACTCTTGTTTTTAAAACGTTAAGTAATAGCAATATTAATAATAACTTACAATGTAAGCTAGCGATCTAAGATTCTCCACATGAGATTTTGGAGTCAATAAAAAAATGAAATTTTGCAGAGAAATTATTCTGTATAACTGATATACTGTCATGTGATATAATTAATTTATGTATCATAATATGAGTAAATATTATTAAAAGTCAATTAATTATTAAGTACTAACACATTTTCTAATTACTCAAAAACACTCAAAGTCTCATAATTCCTTTGGAGGCCACCTTCTATAAATCTGGGTGTTCTTTTTCTAAGTTTGTATCAGACATTTTCTTGGCCAAAAAAAAAAAA
>QANW01013125.1:767431-787201 GCA_003254865.1 Dryas drummondii | reverse complement strand
CTCTCTCTCTCTCTCTCTCTCTCTCTCTCTCTCTCTCTCTCTCTCTCTCTCTCCCCCTTTCTTCTTCCCTCCCTCTCCCTTTATCTCTCTTCTCTCATCTGTCCATCTCTCTGCTATGTTGCAGAATCTGAAATCTTCATCAAAGAAATTGGGTACTAGTGATCCCTTCAATTAACTGAACTGGTTCATATCTTTACAATTTTAGTTTTTTTTTTTGGTCAACCTCTAAATCCTAAATAAAAAAGCATTTATTTCAAGTTTTTTTTAGATGACCTAGATTTTGTTGAAGTGAGTCAATTGTGCAGATACTATAGAGATTTGTAGGATTGTGTAGCTAAATTAGTGTAGTTGACTTACCATACTTGTATATCTATATTCCTATATAATTCTTCTAAAATGAGAAGAATAAAAATATCAGAAAATCATCCCAAACCTAGTTTTATCATGGTATCAGAGTCGACTCTGGTATCCTCTTCTCTTTCTTAGGAACCAGAGGGTATTCATGTTTGTGGGTTATTTTTTTTCTGATCACTAAATTAATTTGGTTAGTGATTTACCTATAAAATCGAAAATCTACTGCTCTTTGTTTTCAAATTGATTACCACAGAGACAAAGTATCTGTTTTCTTCCTCTTGGTACCTATATCAGTACAGATAGTGCGTCTCTTTCGCAACCCAGCCCAGAATTTCCTTCGCGACCCATCGCACGACGTCCACTGCTTGGACTAACAGCGACTATCCGTGACTGACCGCGCGCCTCCTAGCCGTCGCAAGGGGTGTCGCACTGCTCCTCTGTGACCCACCGCGCATCGCCCAGTCACCACGAGGGTGCCCTGCTCCTTCGCGACTTACTGCGCATCGCCCAGCTACCACAAGTGTTCCCTGCTCCTGCGTCACACTGCCCTCCGCGACTCACTGCGCACCACCCAGCCGCCGCGAGAGCATCTCACTGCTCGTCTACCCACTCGAGTACGTAGCCCAGCCTAGCAGCACCACGATTTCTCTGCTCCTGCGCTTTCGCCATAGCCCAGCACTCGTGATTGACTTCTCTGCCGCAACCTATTCTGCTGGTTACTTGATGCTCATGATCCTTACGATATGTTTGTTCTGTTGGTCGCTCCTAATCCATCAAAGAAAGGCTAGCTCTTTTTTTCTCTGTCATATTTAACATTAAAAAAAAAAAAAAGGAAAGGAAATTTTTTACTAGATACTCTTTGTTAATTACTCCCGATAAGACATATTTGGCAGCTTCTGACTCTAAGGTGGAGACGTCGGTTCTTAGTCAAAATTTTGTCTCTACTTCCAGCTTTGTTGCCACGTCAGGTACACCTAATTCTGCTTTGAGTACTCCTCAATTTACATGTGATAATGCTTGGATAATTGATTCTGGTGCTTCTAACCATATGACTAATAATCAGTATGTGATTCAGTCTTTGTCAAAACCTATTTCTCCACATTTTATTACTAAAGCCAATGGTGTGTCCTCTCCCGTTGTAGGAGTCGGTACTGTGTCCTTGTCTCCATCTTTGTCTCTATCTAATACGATCTTTGTTCCGTCGCTAAATTGCAATCTTATTTCCGTTAGTCAACTAACCAAGTCCCTCAATTGTGTTGCAACTTTTTTTCCCACTCATTATATTTTTCAGGACATCCGCACACAGGAGAGAATTGGTAGTGGTACTAGAAGATGAGGCTTGTATTATCTAGATAGTGATGAAAATTTAGGCCGCTTTGGACATGCTTATTTAGTTGATGACAAGGTTTTGGGGAATAGAAGCTAGTTTGGTTATGGCATCGCCAATTAGGCCATCCTTCGTTTTCTTATCTTCGACAGTTATTTCCCTCCTTGTTCATTGGTTGTAGTGCTTCAGACTTTCGGTGTGCAACTTGTGTGATGGCTAAGAGTCACCGTACTTCGTTTACTCTAAGTGATCATCGGTCTACTGCCCTTTTCCAACTCGTTCATTCTGATGTTTGGGCGCCCGCTCCACTGACTACTACTCACGATATGCACTGATTTATTACTTTCATTGATGATTGTACTAGAATGGTGTGGGTTCAGTTTCTCCGATATAAATCTGATGCTTGTGCTGCAATTAAATCTTTTTATCACATAGTTCAAACTCAATTTCAGTCTCGTATTCAAATTCTTCGTTCTGATAATGGAGGTGAATTTGTCAATCACGAGTTACATGATTTTTTTGATTCTCATAGCGTCCTTCATTAGCCTTCATGCTCTCACACTCCCCAACAAAATGGGGTTGCTGAGAGGAAAAATCGACATTTGTTGGAAGTTGCACAAGCATTGTTGATTGGTGGACGTGTACCTACTTATTTGTGGGGTGCTGCCCTTAGTTCTGCTGTTTATCTCATTAATCGAACTTCGTCTAGTGTTTTGGAGTTTCGTTGGCCTTTAGATGTTTTGTCTGATAACTTTGCTCTTCCTTTTATTTTACATTTGGAGCCTCGGGTATTTGGTTGTGTGGTTTTCGTCCACATACATCCTTATCAGCATGACAAGCTTCACCCTCGTGCTCTCAAATGTATCTTTGTGGGTTATGGCTCTAACCAAAAAGGTTATCGATGTTATGATCCTTCCACTCAGAGATTCTATGTGACTATGGACGTTACCTTCCATGAACATGAGTTATTTTATCCTCTGACAAGTACTGATTCTTCCCTTCCGGGGGAGACGAATGGTGAAGTGACGACTCAGACCAAATGGGTTTTAGACTTGGGGTTTTTTGATACATTCAAGATGAAAGAGCCTTTGGAAAAGACAAAGGCAACTGAATCTGAGCATTCTACTTCTTCTAGTGATCACGGTCATCCTGAACGCTCATCTGAACACTCAACTCCAGAAGGAGATGGTGAACAACATACTCCTAAACATATTATTTTTGGTGATGTCCATAATAATACAACTCCCTCTACTGAACCACTAGTACAATCACTTCCAGATGTGCTTCTTGAGGTACCTTGTTCTTCTGATTTGTTTGATTTTGTGTCTAATTCTCCAAAATATCAACTTCCACCTCGTAGTACTCGAGGTATTCCTCCTGTTATGTATGAACCTGATCCTAAAGCCAAAGTCAAATATCCAATTAATGATCACGTTTCATCCCATGGTTATCCAAGTCATATGCATCTTATGTACATCAATTATCTTCTGCATCTATCCCTAGTAAATTGCAGGATGCTCTTGCAGATTCTAGGTGGACCAAAGCGATGACAGAGGACATGGAAGCATTGAAGAAAAATGAAACTTGGGAACTTGTTCCTCTATCGAAGGGAAAGATAACCGTAGGATGTAGATGGGTATTTGCAGCGAAACATAGAGCAGATGGATCCATTGAAAGGTTCAAAGCTCGGTTGGTTGCAAAAGGGTACACTCAGTCTTATGGTGTTGACTATCAAGAGACTTTTGCACCAGTTGCCAAGCTGAATACAATCAGAGTGCTTTTATCGTTAGCTACCAATCAGAATTGGCCACTTCTCCAGTTTGATGTCAAAAATGCTTTCTTGTGGAGACCTTACTGAAGAAGTATATATGGATCCTCCTCCAGGAATATCAGAGTATTCAGACACATGAATGGTGTGTAGACTGAAAAAGGCTCTGTATGGATTAAATAGTCACCAAGGGCCTGGTTTGGTAGATTCACCAAAGCTATAAGGAATTTTGGCTACAGACAAAGTAATTCAAATTATACTTTGTTCTTGAAGCAAAGAAGAGGTAAAATCATTGCTTTGATTATCTATGTTGATGATATGGTGGTCACAGGAGATGATCATGAGGAGATGTCTAGTTTACAACAGTATTTTAGCTTCTGAGTTTGAGATGAAGCAGCTTGGAGACTTGAAATATTTTCTTGAGATTGAAGTGGCTCGATCGTAGCATGGTATTTTTTTTTTTATCTCAACGAAAATATGTCCTGGATTTGTTATCTGAAACATGGATGCTTGGGTGTAAACCAGTTGATACTCCTATTGAACAGAACCACAAGCTATTTGAGTGTTTGAGTGCATCGTCTACTGACAAAGGGAGATACCAGAGGCTTGTAGGAAAATTGATTTATTTATCTCATATCAGACCTGATATTGGATATGTAGTAAGTGTGGTGAGTCAGTTCATGCATGACCCACGTAAACCCCACATGGATGCTGTAAAGCGCTTACTATGATATTTGAAATCTGCTCCAAGCAAAGGTCTATTATTCTCTAATCATGGTTACCTAAAGGTTGAAGGCTACACTAATGCTGATTGGGCAGGTTCAGCTGACGATAGAAAGTCTACCTCTGAGTACTTCACCTTTGTCGGTGGTAATCTTGTAACTTGGAGAAGTAAAAAGCAACCAGTAGTAGGAAGGTCAAGTGCTGAAGCTGAGTATAGAGGTATGGCACTTGGAGTATGTGAGTTACTTTGGCTACGGAACTTACTCAGGGACTTGGGTTTAAAACCAAGAACTGCTATGAGTTTCTATTGTGATAATAAGTCAGCCATAAACATTGCACATAACCCGATTCAGCATGATCGGACTAAACACGTGGAGATTGACAGACATTTTATCAAAGAGAAGCTTGAAGCTGCAATTGTTAACTTTCCATTTGTGAAGTCCGAAGATCAATTAGCAGATGTACTTACTAAAGCAGTGGCCAGCAGGGTATTTAATGACTCACTAGCCAAGTTGGGTATATACGATATCCACTCACCTACTTGAGGGGGAGTGTTGAAGTGAGTCAATTGTGCAGATACTATAGAGATTTGTAAGAGATATTTGTGGGATTGTGTAGCTTAATTAGTGTAGTTGACTTACCATACTTGTATATCTATATTCCTATATAATTTCTCTAAAATGAGAAGAATAAAAATATCAGAAAATCATCCCAAACCTAGTTTTATCAGATTTTACAATAAAGTGACTTAATTGTTAAATATTATAAATATGTATATTACATGTTACAAACAATAAGTAAAGTGTATCCAAAATTAATTAATTATATATTCTACAAATATAAACATATCGTTTAATAATATCGTTATATATTAAATTGGTTATACCACGTGATGGTGATATATCGGTTCTACTCAATAATTTTTTATTTTGGAGAAAAAATGATATGGAGATTATCAGATTTTCGATCAATAAATAAATTGAGAGTAAATAAAAAAATTAGGAAAGTGGAAAGAAAGCACTAAGGTACGGAATTGATACCTTGATCTCACATAAAATTTTTTGTTTGACTTAGTCTTACCTGGTTAGATCAGTAGAAAATTCATACATTCATATACCAACGTGTATCTAATACATGATGAGTGGATGATCCAAATCAAGACAAGAAGATTATAAATGGATAAATTTTTGTTTTTTTGTTTTTGTTTTTTACGAGAGTGGCAATAGATGGAATTTTAATATGATCCATTTCACTAACAAGATTTATCACGCCACTTTGATGGACGGCCGAGCATGAACACAGTGACTTCTAACCAAGACTAAAAGCCAAATTAGCCAATTCAAACTTATTGACAAATGGATGATTTTTAACAGTAGCCAACTTGCCAAGGGCAATAAGCCAATAAACGAATATATACTGCATATTTGATTTTATTTATAAGTCTATTTTTTTCCTTATGAGTTCTAATCTTAGTAAGAATGTTAGTTCTTACTTCTTAGGATGACCAAAATAAACACATGTAGCAAATACGCCAGTCTGGTATAAGTTTTTCTCATTCATAATCGATCGGTTAGCTTAATATGTGTATTAGTATTCATTCGCGAAATACGTTATAACACATAAGTTAGTGCATTTTGGTAATTCAACATAAAAATATATATATTTTAACTATTTTAGCAAATTATTCTAAACTCCCAACAACAGAGGTAGATTTTCTATTGATCGACCAAGTGAAAATTTTGAGTTTGTGCAATTCTGATTTAATTAGAGAAATTGGAAAAATAACCCATTTTTAAATCATCTAAAGATATTTAGCAAATTCCTTTGAAAAATCTTAAGAATCTAACCAATAGTTGATGTGCGAAAGGACTTAGGGCCAGTTTGGTATTGCTGTGAGAAAAAACAGTTGTGAACTAAAGTCAGCTGTAAAGTAAAGCAGTTGAGTGTTTGGTAAACCATGTTTTCAAAAGTACTGTGAATGCAAAAAACAATATCAAAGTGTTTGGTAAATGTTAATGTAAAAGTGCTGTGACTGTGTATAATTACTAAAATAGACATGATGCTGAAAGTGTATTTCACTTATTTATTTGGTAAAACTAAAATGTTTTTTTACTTATTTTTTAAATTTGTGGCTACAAATTTTTATTAGCATTAATTTTTTTAAGAATAACATTATTAAATAAGTATTCCTATTATTTTTTTAAGTATATTATAATTTTAATCGTACAAATAAAATATCATAATTAATTATTACAATATAAAATATAACTAACAATGGACATATTTTTTAATTTAAAATAAACAAATAAAAATTATATAAATCAATAAGGGTAGTATGGGTAAAATAAAATATTCATTGTTGCTGTGATTCACTGCAGTTTTCCAAAGCACCTATAAAATTGCTTTCTGTTTTTGCTGTGGGGAGTTGAGAATTGTGGGGGAAAGCAGTTTTTTATTTTTTTACCAAACACCAAAACTGCTGTAGGTGATTGAGAATTGTCATCCACAGCAACTTTTGGGTCCTCCACTGCAATCCCAAACGGGGCCTTAATTGATTCTCTCTCTCTCTCTCTCTATTAATCTCTTCAGCACCTGTAGAGTTATAATCACATGCTTTGCTTCAACTGGGCAAACAACAATGGGGTCCAACCATTGGGTCCAACAAGATGCAAACTCAGTCATGATATCCTACCTACCAACAAGAAGGAAAACAAAAATTATTGCACTAAAACATTTTTCTGATGTCAATCGGGGAACCAAAACGTTTTGGCAATACTGTAATACCATATTCACATATTGGCTTACACTAAAGACGTCACCATTGTTGTCACTTAACATCAGAGTCTCTCAAACTCAAGAATTGCAACCCATAGTTAATTATTATATACTTATGTATGGACATAAAATACATATTTAAGGAGATATTGGATAATATATTGATAGATTGATTTAAATTTTAAATAGTGGAGCCTGAATTTATTCTTTTATTGAAGGAAAAATACCAAAAAAACCATTACATAAAAGATTTCCAAACAAATGTACTAGAAGAGTCGATAAAAACAAAAAATGTGATTTTACTTGAGGGCTAGTCAAGTATATCTCAATTACCAATCACCTAAGGCTTAAAGGGGTCCTCGAGTACGACTCAAATAGCCATTGCGAACTTCAAATAAGAAGAAAAAAAAAATCAATAACTCAAAGAGTACTCAAGTACGTAATCTAATAAAGAGTGCACTAACGACTTTGAAATAAAAATAAGAAGAAAAAAAAAAAAAACAAGTAATAAATGTATTTCATTCATGTCCAGTTTCTAATTGAGCACTTAAATGTTTTTTATGAGCGTTTAAGCGCTCGTTTAATTTAAGAATTTAATTTAGCTTACCTTTTCTAATGGACAATGACATGTTTCGTAATTATTCTTAAGTGGCTGAAATATTTGAATTTGGACTTAATCTACCAACTAAAAGTTTATAGATTAGAAGCTGTAAAAAATGAGTCTGAGAGACCAAGATCCAATTAACCCAAATCCAAAAGCAGGACGATCAACAAAACCAGCTCATGCAACAACATTTTCCCACAGACAAAAACATAATGACACATTTTTTGTTGGTTTCTCTAGGCCACATGATGAATTGCTCCTAATAGCCTACCAAATACACGCCTTATTCCATTAACAACATTAATGCTAGCTGCAGAAAAATTTGAGACAAAAACAGCTTATTGGGCTGCAAGTAAGCCTAGTCAGCCTTCTGAACTAACAAGTTGCTTATAATTGGGATTGAATAGCCATTAAAGCTTTTGGGCAGGAGGATATATGGCATCAGATCCTTGAGTGGAGTGTATGCTAATTAACATATCAGAATTATGGAGCTATGAATTTGCAACACCAAAATTAAGGCCGTGTATTCCTCAAGCAATCTTCTTGGAAAGCAACCTTGACTTTAATTGACACTACATGGTGATGAAGGCAAACTTGCTTGGTTGAGTGGAGGAGGACTTTATGGTGTTTTAATGCTAGGAAAATTATTATTGGGTGTGAATGCATTGATTTTTGTCTGAAAGAGAAATTGTGGCCGGGTAGAGTATCAAACTAAAACTTCAAAAAATTTAATTCATCTTATAAAAAAAAAAAAAATTTGGTAATTAGCCGTTGACTGGTGCAACTTATTCCATATGGGTTTGCTTCAACTCCTCGTAGATTTGAAAGGATGAAAATTAATTAACTCATTGTAATTTGTTAGATTTTGGAAGCAAGAATAAGGGAACCACCAATTAATCATTTTAATCTATGCACCTATTTGTGGTATAATTCAAAACATGGGAAATTCTATTTGTCGCAATTATTTGTTCAAACTCTATTTCCCAACTTATATGTCATCAAATTACTTGACAGACTTTATCTTTCTCTTTCTTAAATTGATATTATGTTTTTAGAGTTTAATGTATAAATGTCATGTAAGTTGTGAAAGAAAAATTTGGAGAAAGCGTTTGGAAAAATAGCATCTTCCTTCAAAACATTATAGATTAAATTATGGTGTCCACTTCTATAGCATAACCCTATCCAAAAACTACATGTATTGCCTGATTTCCTCATATATAATGTGGAGATAGGCTCTAATGTGGATGAATAGTAAATAAGCATGAGTGCGAGCGCTGACATGGTGTAGACACGATGTCGACACACGAAATCGAGATGTGCTGCAGCAGAAGTCGAGATATGTTGCAGCTAGTTGATAATGTGTCGACACCATGTCAACGCTCGCATTCATGCTTATTTACTGTTCATCTGCATTAGAGCTTGCCCTGTATAATGTGATGACAATGTGGGGGCAGGCTCTAATATAGATGAACAGTAAATAAGCATGAATGCGAGTGCTGACATGGTGTCGACATATTATCAACTGATTGCAGCACATTTCGTGTGTCGACACCGTATCTGCATCATATCGACACCCACATTCATGCTTATTTATTGTTCATCCGCATATATTAAAGTCTGCCTCTGACAATGTGAATGGTTTCTATTAATTAAGGAGGTGATGACACTTTTATTTTATTTTTTGGTTAAGGCTAGGAGTTGCATTCTAGCTAGAATAATACTATGATATAAAATAAAATAAAACATTTTATTTTATAGCTTTAATTTACCTCACATTCAAAGTCAGTGTTTGAATGTAGGTCTTATAACTCTAAAATTAAAAGTTCAGTAAAAATAAGCAGAGAAAAAACTAGTAGAACATCTCGGTCCCGAATTCGTATTTTATCTCCCTTAATATCTTCTGGTTAAAAACAAAAAACTAGAGTTCTATGGATATGGCCTAAGAGAGAGATAGACTAGGATCATATGGGCTTTTTAATGAGGCCCATTACCTTTCTTTGGTTCTCAAGTAAGCCGACTGGTTCAAGCCCACTACACAATTAGCAAATGCTCATAAAAAGAAATTGTGTAAGGGATAAAAAGAGCGACTTGTATTGTCTTATAGCCTCATGTAGAGCAACGTTTCTGTTTCTTGAGTGGTTCACAGGAATTAGAGTTTCTTCTCTCCCAAATCCCAATTCTGGGACATTTCTTCTTCTTTTTTTAATCTCTCTCCTCAGAACTCATTAAGTATGTTTGAATAGATAGAAACATTTGGTTGGCTAATAATGGCAACAGCTCTGCTAGTCCCTTGCCTTTCCTCTGCTTCTTTCTTGAATAGCTATGGAGGACAACCAAGAATTTGCTGCTTTGCATCAATTCAACCATCCAAGTCCAACTCTTACTTGAAACGTTTCAGTGTGAGAGCCCTCAAAGAGAAAACAGAGGAAATCAAAAACCCATCTTCATCTTCTTCACCTCCTGCTGATTCAGCTGAGGAAATTACCAAGAAGTTTGGCCTCGAAGCTGGTCTCTGGAAGGTACCCATTTCTCTCTTTTGTCTTTTTCTTGTTTTCTGGGGTCACCCAATTGGGAATTTTCAATAGTAATCATGCAATTTCAATTTCTACATAGTTGGGCCTCATAATTGGTTGAAAGAATCTTTTCTTTTCCATATCACTTATGTCATGTTATTCAAATTAAAAGGAAAAGCAAAAAATGTCACTTGCATGAGTTTAGAGGAGATCAGATGCAAGTAAGTTGCGAAAAGAGAGAGAGTTTCAAATCAAAATTTTTGAATCTCAATTAATGAAGGACAAAAGGTCTAGTTCATTTTAAGTCAATTTGTAGTTGGGTGTTCCTTTCCTGCCTCATAAGATTTGTAGGAAAAGTAGTTGGTAATACGAAGCTATAAATTTAAGTAGTTATGGAAAAATGCAGATATTCACCTCAAAAGAAGGAAAGGACGGTGTAGAGAACAAGTCCAAGGGAGATGAAGCCAAGCAACTGCTAGCAAAATATGGAGGGGCATACCTGGCCACCTCCATTACTCTCTCCATAATATCCTTTTCATTGTGTTATGCACTAGTCAGTGCTGGCATTGATGTCCCAGCTTTGCTACAAAAGGTACAAGCTTGCAATACAAGTAATCATCATATGAACTCTTAGCAAACATATATTATGTAAGCTAGGGATTCTCGCATCCACTCTAGGTCCGGATGAGATCCTATTCGTAAATCCTTTATGCCATTTATATATATATATATATATATAAAGCTTCTACGGACATAATCTTATACAAGAATTCTTCACGCATGAATCCGTATAGGATACCGTTGAACCCTGTGTGAGTAACCTAAGTGTGGATGTGAGAATTACCCTTATGTAAGCTATATGGAAAATTAAATTATACTTTTGATTGTATTTGTTTTTTTGTTTTTTTTTTTCAGGTGGGAATCTCCAGTGGTGAGACTGGAGAGAAGGTTGGGACCTTTGCTTTGGCATATGCTGCACACAAGGCTGCTTCTCCAATTAGGTTTCCTCCAACAGTAGCTCTCACTCCCATTGTGGCCAGATGGATTGGGAAGAAAGTAGAAAAGGAAAAGTAGCTTCTGCGGTTACTTATTTCATATAGGGATTTGTATTTCCTTGTTTGTAAAATCAACTGTAAAACTTCCTAGTCTTCTTTTTCCCATATGCCAATCAAGGTTTATACACTCCAAGTCCTTGAACTCAAAGTTTCTATATTGTAACTTTAGCTTGTGTAGTCATCATTCCACAGCACTACCCCTCTGTTTTTATTTTTAGGCATAAATTCAATTTAAATATATAACTATATATGTCATTTTTACGGGATTCACGAACTTTAAAATATTTCAAATATACACTTGATTTATTATCTAAATTGAAAAATAGACTTCCGTCCATTGATTTATTAAGAGATCAATTAAATATTAGCTTGACTTTTGCTGATATGGATTAATTGGTAACGTGGCACCAACCCAGCATACCTTTCCCGCCAAATGAGCGACACATGTCCACTTGTGATGAGTCCACACACCCATCACTTCTTTCTATTGGATAATATAGTTTTTGAATTTGAATTCTAGAAGCTAACATGGTTAGCCGATTGGTAGCCTTAGTTTTAAATTTGAATTGTTTGTTGTTTTTTGATTAGGATTGAAGCTCTTATCCTATAGCTTATCCTATCTCTATATAAAGGGATGCATTGTGCTACTTAATTCAATAAGAACATACAGTTTCTATATGGTATTAGAGCCACTCATCCTTTAGCCTTAGCTTCTCATTACAACTTTCTCTGCACAATATCTTTACCCAGCTACCCTCAATGTGGCAAATTTTGTTTCTATCAAATTGACACAGACAAATTATCTCATGTGGAAAACACAAATCATGGGTTTGATTGAATCCCAAGACATGATAGGATTCATTGATAAAGGTCTTCCTTGTCCGCCCAAATACCAACTTCTTACAAATTCTACACAGGATGCAGATGCACCACCAGCGCCAGTCAATCCGGCATATATAGCCTGGAAGAAGTCCGATGGTTTTCTCCGGGGCTGGATTACAGGAACATTATCTGAAGAAGTCTTAGCCGCAGTTGTTGGACTTAACACTACTTATGATGTCTGGATGGCAATCTCACATGCTACTGTGCTACTTAATTCAATAAGAACATACAGTTTCTATACTTTCTCACTCATCGAACGCTCTTATGACCATTTAATCTTTAAAAAACATCACGTTTTTCTCCAAATTCAAATATAAATCACTCACTTGTGTTCGACGAGTGATAAAGAGATGATGAGTTTGTGGGCCCGTGTCAAGGGTTAGGTGGACATGTGTCACTGTGTCGCTCATTTGGCAAAAAATGTTTTCTGAAATAGCGCCACGTAGCCAAATAATCCCAATCAGCAAAAGCCAAACTGACATTTAATTGATCTCTCAACAAATCAATAGACGAAAATTTATTTTTCAATTTAAATAATAAATCGGGTGTATATTTAAAATATTTTAAAGTTCGTGAATCCCGTTAAAATAACATATATAGTTATGTATCTAAATTAAATTTATGCCTTATTTTTATATCTTCATTCAGGAGATGAGAAAGGTAAGAATGGACCTTTCGTTACATATGTGTATTTAGGGCATCTTCAAAATCACATGAATAGGCTTTACCTTGTTGAGTAATTTAAATCATAAATTAATGACCAATGAAAAGAAGCAAAGCTATTACCAACAAAAAAAAACCTAGAGATTTTCAGCAAAACAAATACAGCACAATAGATTCTAATTAAAGCAACAATCTCTCTTTACTTTGAATTTTAATTTCTAACTCACTTAAGGTTATTATTTAATTTGTTCGATTATCATTCAACTTTTGATATATAAACAGATATTGATGGTCAGTGGTCACAGATATTGATACATAAACATTTGTACAACCATGATTCCCAAACATTTGCCAACAGTTTTAAGTCATGCATGAAGGACGCAGCCTTACAAGACCCAACCCTTTGCTGACTAAGGGCTATGAACCCTTCAAATAATAATGTTATGCACTAATTGGGCATCATAAAATGAGGTAAGTCCAGTTCAGCTAATAGCTCAGTATAATTGAAAACAAAACGAGGCATCGGAACATAATTTTCCTTTTCTGGAGTCCTGAACCTACGAAAATTCCGTATAAACATATCCAGACTTCCTTGATTACTTGCCAATCTACTTCTGTCTGCGCCTCACAAAAGAGCCTGCTGATTCTAATAATATACAGGGATGCACTAACAATTGTAACAACTTATTTGCCACTAGACCACATGGATTATATATATTACATTACCGTACAACATACCAGCTACCTCCATCTTCCATTCTATTCTTCCTTGCATGGACCTTCAGGGAACCCTTAGGCATCTCCCAGAACCTTCAATCCAACCTTCAGGATGCGACAAAGACATAAGATGGTTGGATATCATAGATTCTCAAAAAAAAAAAAAAAACACAAGCCCACATATCTGCATTTAGATTCATTAAGAAATCGTTTCTACGATTCAAGTCTTAGTAGGGTTGGCAGTAGGAGGTACTTCAGTTGAACTGGAAGGCGGAGTTTGGGGCCGTGGTGTGCTGACATTAACCATGGTATAATCTTCATGAAGTGCGGCCAACTCATTCCATTCAACCCCAGCTATAGTTGATAGTCAAGAAATTCAGTATTCACTGCCCAAACATATTTCGACTAGTGAAATATAACTTTTGAAGAAAATATCATAAAAGAAATAAGACAACATCTTTCTTGACAAGGATACGTTCTGTTCTCCACATGTCTGTGATGCTAACATCGGCATCTGATAAAAGCCAGTAATCTGCATCACTCTGAAAAGGTAACAACAAATGTTGACACTTACTCTTGTAAGTCAAAATAATTCTCTTCTCAGTACAACAAAAGACTTTAACATGTGGCACAACATTTTGCAAAAGTTTTTCTGGCCATATTATTGTAAAATATTATTAGAAAAAAAAAATTCTTTATTCGGTTAAAGAACCACAGCTCTGTAAGATGGTTTGCAACAAAAATACTGGATTTGCAGAAGTGTCTAAGAAAAAGGAAAGCCTTCATTAAAATTTTCTTACATCGTTATATACACATTTTAGGGTATTTTTCTACTCAGACATCTCAAAAGTAGAATATGTTACTTGTGCACAACTATTGTTGTCAGATCCACTGAACCCAACCAATAAAAAAGAACACTGTTTTTGTCTTACAGATAGGTAATGGTAAAATCAATTTAGATGCCAAACTTACATCAACATCTGAGGGAACAATCTTCATGATCCCACTCATGAAGTCCTGAGAAGCAGTGGGATCAGAGCACATTCTATGAACATCTTGTCCCTGCACTTCAACATCCTTCCCTCTATCCTCTGTGACCACTTCTGTAGCTGTGTTCTCATTAAACCCTGAACTTGAAGGGAGGTTTGTACGATCTTCGACACCGTTAATCTCCTCGAACTTCTCCTCAAATTGACTAGAATGGTAGGAAGAGAGAGAGAGAGAGAGAGAGAGAGAGAGAGAGATTAGTATAATTCATTGTAATTTGATCTAGGCCAGCAGGAGAAAAACATTAACTGTCACTCTTAAAGTAAAAACATGCAACAGGAAACAACAGTACCTGACAAGGTAAACATCTATTGGACCCAGCATGCTTCTCAGAACCATCCTGTATCGCCCTTGGGGATAGTCAACAGCCTAGTACATGGTAGAAAAGTTTTATTTAAAAATAAGCATGTACAAGCCTACATGAATTTTTAATAAAGTACTGTTTTGTCCTGAATTACCTCATCAGGATCTGGGACTTCAAGAGTGGTGCCATGTGGAGCTTTGATTGCTATTAAGGTTTCATTCTGAAAGAAGCAATGAATTGAAAATTCAATTTCACAGCAAAAAGGAGAATGTTTTGTTAGAAAATGCAGAATGGGGGAACAATGACAATTGTATTGATGGCAATAGCAAACACCTACCTGCAAACAGGGTAAGCCCTTGATATCTTCTTCAGTGACAAAAAGCCATCTACCAAAATAAAAACATAAGCTGAGATAAGTGTGTGCATTTGTTGCATCAGGCTAAGCTAAAAATAGAATCTGTTGAAAACTAGTCAATGATGACCTTCTACAGAAAGTAACTGAACATGGGTGAACATAAAAGGATAAAACTTTACTTCTTATTGCTTTCATCTTCGCTCAGATCCCTCAACCTTTCCTCCATTTCTCTGAACAATTTAATAGGCTCAGCACAACCAAAAGGTTACCAAAAGTATTAAAAAAAAAAGAGCAGCATCACCCAAGAAATAACAAGATAACCTTATTTGCTCATCTAATCTGCGCTCCTCAATAGATAGGTTTTCCACTTGTGCCTGAGATGAAAAATATTGTGAATGAGGCTAAATCTGTACAACTGTACCTTCAGAGATATGCAAACATTATTTCTGAATCTTATATCCACAATGACAATAATATAGCAAGCTCAACTAAACAAAAGCCTTGCCAAACTCTTTCCAGTCAACAACACAAAATCCTGCTAGTCGTTCATATTCAAATGTATTACGCAAAATTGGAACTGGAAAAAACTGGTGGACTGAAATCTAGCAAGCTCAACTAAGAAAAGCCTTGTCAAACTATTTGGTATTCAAATACATTACACTAAAAATTAGATCTGGAAAAAACATGAAGATGAAAGTGAAATGACTGATGTCATGGTAAGAACCGAGACAAGCTGAAGTTCAAACATGGAAAACAATTTGCAGAGCAAACCCAACCAGTCAGCACCAAAGATGTTCAGTTTTGATTTATGTACTCGTTTACTTCCTTATGGGTCTAATGCTGCCTTTATATTCAGCTAATACTTTTTATTCAGGCTGGAGTCAACAATGCTTGCAAAGTTGGATATTGACACTTCCAAAAAGAAAAAAGGAACAAAATAATAGCATAAACAAAAACAGCATGTGAGCTTGCAAGCAAACAAAGAGACAATTCCAAAAGTTGACCCAAGACAGAGCAATCCAAGCATTAGCATGCCAAACAACAGGTTCTCTTTTTTTCCATACCTGTAAATCAGCATAATTTTCATCCAGGTCCCCTGTCCTCGAGACATCAAGTCCCCTAATCAACCAATCATCCAACTTTTGAGTAACTTATAATGTACGGTGGATACTGAATTTCCACATCTTAGTATAATGTAAAAAAAAAAAAAAAAAAAAAAAAAAAAAAATTCAGAAAGAAATCCAACTAATTTCTCTTACTTCCACTGTATTCTATTTTTGAGCTTCTTTTCTATTAGACCAATTCCTTCAAGAACATTTGTTATATCATATATCCGCCTCTTTTGCACCTATAGCAAGAGAACACTTATCATTAACAGAACCTCGACATAGGATACATTAAAACAGATAGGAAAGTAGCCACCTCTAAAGTATCAGCAGCTTTATTGAGATCTAGAATACCATCTTCCGCATGTTTGATCAGATTGATAAACTTCTTTGTTAAGAGACCTGAATGAGAATAATAAGACATTTCTCTAACACTTGCACATGCACTTTCTCTATTCCACTAAAACATCTAAGAAAAATTAAAATAGTCTTCTTGCTAAGAACCTAAATAAATAAATGATAAAACTTAATAAAAGCACAGGAAAATGTGTTTTACCTAGGGAGCTGTCATAACGACAAGGACCAGCGGGAGTAAGATTAGCGCCAGCAGGAGAACCTGTCAATTATACAGATTATATGCTAGTGCCTATGGAAGGCAAGAAGAAAAGTAATTGACTAAGCACATCTACAAAAGTCTTGTAGCATCAACTTTGAACTTTTCCTCAGAAATAAAGTAGATATATAAGTATGGGAGCCCACCAGACAAATTTTGAAAATAATACTCACCCACATTGGAAGCAGGAGTCTGTGGTCCAGATCTATTGCACTTTGTAAGCCTTGATGCTTTGTTTGCCTTTCCCACCTTGATTGACACGGGAGTTTGAAGAGGGCTGTTAACTACTTCAGTGCATCCAGGAGCAGCTGTCCTATCACTAGACTCGGCTTCACAATCTGCTGCATCACTCTTCCGCTTTAGCTGCTAATACAGCATTTAGTTTTTCCAAAACACAAAATTAGCACCAAATGAACCAACCAATTCAAATAATGAATTATATAGATGAAAATTAAGGCTCTTTTCCTTGTCGTAAGTAATGTTCAATTCAAAAGAAATTTGACTATGACAAATAATGATTATTAAGCATACAAGCTGAAACATTAACAACCAGCCTAAGTTTCAAGGAGAAAATGCACTAGAAAGAAAATTGGAAGGTTCCCAACTTATCATTTGAAGAAGAGATCGCATATTATATATATACGGAGCAAATCTTACACGGGATTCCTCTTAGCAAGATCTGGCCCTGTTTGAATGGTGTTTTAAAGTTTCCAGAATGCACATGGTAACAGCGAGAACCTGAGGGGTAAACCCTAAGATCTAAACAACAATTCTACACCCTAAAGTAACAAACTTCAAAAACTATGAAAGAAAAAGGGTCATTTGAATGGCCAGGGATCCAGCAGAAAAGATCCCGATCCTAATGCTTTTTGTGTATATAATATATATAGGGAAATTTTCTCTTGCCAAACAATCGAGTATCTTATGTTAAAGACTGTCAATCTGGACAACTGATTAGGTGAAATTATATTTAAATTGGTGCCCCATATTCAGTCTGAAAACATATGATGCCAGATATCTAGAAAAGAACATTACCATATATATATACATACATTTAGAGAGAGAGCGAGACAGAGACAGAGAAATGCTCCCTTGATTAGACAATTTGGTATGTTATTTTGTTAGACTTTCAGCCATGATTTCACATGATCAACAATCCAAATTGATGGTCTTGCAACATAACATGTCAAACTGTCTGGTAAAAATAATTACTATAATATATATATATGTATGTATGTATATCTTAGTTGATAAAACATTCATCATCCGCAATGACTAAAGAAGACAGTGTTTCGCTAAGGTAAAGAAAAATAATAATTTCTAAATTACATAAATAATAATTGGTACGAAAGGATTCATTATATTAAAGCTAGAGAAAACAAAATTTTAGCTGACTGTATAACAACTTTTTGGAAAAAAAAAGTCCAATTTTGCTGGGTATATGGAAAGCTTCGTTGTGAAAGCACTTAGACACTTACTGGTATATGGAAAGGTTCGTTGTGAAAGCACTTAGACACTTACCGCTCCTATTTCCTTTCATTCACTGCATGTCACTTAGAAATAACCAGGTACTTTCCAAACAAAAGAGGATGAGAATAGACTTACAAAAGCTCCTATAAGAACACCAAATCATCTCCATTTTTAAGGGTATACTATGCCTATGAAATATATGGTGTTAATTAGCCTATGGCATCTCTCTTAGTGGCTTAAGACTGGAATTTACTAAGAATACTTAAAATTGACAACCTTGAGTATGTAAAAACAGATAAAAATCAGAGGACGATATTCAGTCACCACAACCATTTGTAACCTAGTTGAAGATATTTAGGAGAGATTGGTCTAACAAATACCAAATCCAAAAATCCCATGAGGTACAGACAGCTGTTTTCCTTTTTTTGTTTTTTGTATTAACTTTTGGGTATGTATAGACATGCATATGCAGCAGACACTATTTTAATTTCCAAAGCTATACTTTTCCTATGTTGGTTTTAATGCATCAAAGAAGAACCTACAACAAAGAGAATTAAAAAATGCATTTAGATTACAAATAGAGGGTATCCAATCATTTAAAATCTGTCTGAAGTTAGGAGTGTCATTTAAAGATCATGTCAACGGGTATGTAACATAGAGCACCATAACAATAGACAACTTGTTCAATCATTCATACTTCATATGTTTGCCTTCACTTTTCAACCAACAACAAAGTTTGAAATCTGACCAAAAGAAACACAAACAAACTTGAAAATGCAAACCTAGCTCAATAAGTTTCTACTACATTAAATTCAGAAAAATATTACACATACTACCAAAAATTAAAGAAGATATGTAATACTCCGGAGTGTAAATTGATGCACTCGCCATGTAAAGTTCCTTCTCTTATTTTTTGTATTTCCTCATTTTGCCAAATATCATCTGCCTTTGTTGATTGTGGGTTAAGAAAACCACGATTCAGATCTTCTACCCGAATGTAAGCACACCAATAGCATTTTCATACCACATATTTCCCTCATCATATCAAGATTGAAATTAGGAACAACTGCAATCACACTAATAGCATTTCCCTAAATCACAATTGCTAAAACGAAAACCCAGTCAACAAACACTTTCAACAAATCCAAAGCTGGAGAACAAATTCCAATCACTAATTTCAGCAAAACTAAAACCCCAATTAGTAATTACACTCACTAATCAAGCAGATCTTAAACACTACAGTCCAAATATGTGAGACAGAGACTCACAGGGGGCTTAACCAGAATGCCATCAGCTCCTTGATCAGTGAGTTGGCGCGAGTCGGCGGCGGGAGCGAAGCCGTGATAGTCTACTGCAGCTGAAAAGGGCGGCTTCATAGAGGAAAAGGGGAGCTGGCGTCTCAGGGGCTGCATGATCGACTGGGGAGGGTGAGCCGGCGGAGGGTTCGGAGCCCGATAGCCCGACATCAAGCGACCCGAACCGGATGTGGGGTGG
>QANW01013125.1:715090-767366 GCA_003254865.1 Dryas drummondii | reverse complement strand
GACCCGGGTGGTGGGTGGTGGGGTTTTTTTTTTTTTTTTTTTTTTTGGGTTTGGGGGAGGGGAAGAGAAAACAAGGGATCGAGAAATTGGAGGGAATTGAAAGAAAAGAAAAGGAAAAAGGCGGTGGAAATGGAGGGAAAGTTTGGAACTTTGGAGGTGAGGGTGAGTGGGTGAGATGGTGAGATCTGGTGGTGGTGGCTGTTTGGGAAAAAATAAAAAAGCGGGAGAGAGAGAGAAGAGAGCAGAAAACGAGGGAAAGGAAAGAAGGAGGGAATTTAGTTCGGATATTGATATGGAGGGAAGCAGTGAAGCACTTACCTCTTTTTCTATTTTTTGTTTTTATTTTTATTTTTATTTACTGTTTATTATATATCAGAAAATTGGTAATTATTACCTCAATACAGATTTTTTTTTTTAATTTAAAATTTATAAAATATCAGTGGATTGTCGAACTGATTCTATTGAGAGATCATGTGGCATATGCTTGTGTGGTGTTATGATAACACAAATTATAAAACGTATAATCATTAATGGTAAGAGTTTAAGTTATATTAGTCATGAAAACTAACTTTCAAAAAAATATTCATCAAATTCAATAGGAAGTTAGCCAGCCAATTTGGGTTGAAATATATTTTATATGAACTCAAATATGACATGAAACGAATAATAAATGAAGCCGATTAGTGTTAAAACATGAGTAAGCTTATTATGATAGAATAAACACATTTAACTAGTAATATGAAGATTCGACCAAAAAAAAAAACACTAGTAATATGAAGAAAATAATTAATTTTTTTATATTTTTATTATGTATGTTAAATTTATTTTTTTATGGTCCTAACGGCTTTATTTGCTTTATATATATATAGAAGATAGAAGATATAGATGATGCATAAATGGTAGTTTTTGTTTTAATTTTTAATTCACAATATATGCTATTTAAACCAAACGAAGCATGATTATAAATAGATTGGACTAATATTGAGGTATACTACAATTTTAAATTTTTAATCAAATGTGTTGGATTAACGTTGATTAGTACTTGACAAGAGTACGACTAGTTAAAAACAAATTGCTATTCCATGGTAAAAAAAAGAATTGCTATTCCTAATTTTTTGTTGGTCAGGTGTGAATTGTTTGTCTGTTGCGCCAAACTGGCGTATGACACCTTCAATTAAAAAAAAAACAAAAACAAAAACAAAAAACAAAACAAAACGAATCCTAATTTTTTGTTAACTTCTAAAACGTGTGCGACTGCGAGTCTGCGACACACATACTGAATTGAAATTTAAACAAAATAAATAGTGGCGGGCTCTGAGAATACAGATTGGTAGGCGAAGTTGGGCTTTCAAGTCTTGGTGGATCCCCCAGTTGCAGGCCCAGGTTAGTCATTGTATATGGTGCTTTTGTTTTGGGCTTCGGCCCCTTTGGTTCCCAAAAAAGACAAAGCAGAAAACAGAGATTTTATTTATTTTATCTGAAAATGGAGACATTAAGAAGGAGAGAATAGAGGGCTCTCTTGTTCTTCCCAATTTGTTTCTTTCCAAAGCTCTTGTCTGGTAAGTGGACTGAATTTAGCTTATTTTTCAAGTTCAATTTCAGTTGAAGTTTGCTTAATTTGATTCTTGGGTAGTTTGCTTTATTTCTTATACACATTTCTTTCATATTTTTCCTTGTTCTTTGGCCCGTTTGGTTTTGAATATGGAGATGATGGTCGACCCAAATGGTAAAAAGGGCATTAATATGACAAAGCTGAAGCCAGAAACTTTAGGGTGAGGTGACCTTGTGTGAATGGTTGCTTTGAATTGGAACATAATGCTATAGAAAATTTAATTTAGGTGTTGGCATTAGAAGAAAATAATAAAACTAAATTAAAATATAACAAGTGTAAGCAGGAAGGATCGAGTTAGTGAATGCCCATAGCTGGGTTGTTTCTATTTTGTATTAATTTCTACTGTGATTGATAGTTAAATTGTTTCATTTAGGAGAGGGAGCCACAGTAGCTAACCAGTGGGAGAAGGTCAGCTAGGCTTAGGCTTGCTCAGCTTAGTTTTGATAAATTAACTGTTTATATTTGATTTAAATTGTTTCCATTAATTAGATTTTTTTATGCGATATCATGTTCTTATCATATTACAAAGACATGTATATCACTGCTAATGGGAAGGGTAGTCAGTGGTCATGCAGTAGTTTTTAAAGCTACTACTAATAATAAGATATATTTTACATAACCCAATTATTTTGTTGAAAATTATATTTTTGTTTCAAAGTAAATATGAATCCTAAAATATGATTTTCTAAACCAGCAGAAGTTTGATTTGCTTGTGCAATGGAAGTTCTGCACAAGTACGATCAGTTTCCTCAACCATGATTCTGATCAGTATGATCAGATTTTTTCTTTGCCCATACGCTTAAGTCACTCTGCACAAGTGTATGACTAGCGTTTCCACTATGTGGTTTGTTCATTAGTTTGTGATTGTACCCATTATTTTGATAATTATATATAGATGGGCATGTAGTCCTTTTTGGTGTAACTGTCTTTTTGGTGTAACTGTATAATGGCTCTTGTACATGTATCACACTTAGTAGATTGAGCACATTGTGTTGGGTATACTTTGAAACCAAGGCTAGAGGCCCTATTATGTTTGGTGTTGGTTAGTCAATTGTAGTCCATTAGAAACAAAATAAATTTTTTCAGGTAAATTGGGTTTAGTAAAATATTCCTGCTATGATTTTCTGACAATTCTTGTATGTTTTTATTTCTGTTGTGAATAAGAAATATTTGAATGTATTGACAAATTCCCCTAGATCAAATTGAATATTTGAGATGAGAACTCTCTAAATTGGGTAGTCCCTTAGTGATTTTTATTATGCTGTAATGCTGAAGTGTTTTTTCTTTTGTAAACAAGACAAAGGTGACTTTCTCATTCTCTTTCAATTTCACCCATAAACAAATTTTATGTAGAAAAATCAGATTTCCCCTTTCAACTAAATTTTCCAGTTGTCTTTTAAAATGGAGAATTATGCCATTGTATTCATGGAGGCAAATATACGTCATGGGAGCAGCATGCCTTTGCGTGGTCAAGTCCAATGGTAATGTCCACCTGCTGGTATGGTTAAAGTCAATGTGGATGGGGCAGTGGCAACGCCAAGTATTATTGGAGCAGTGTCATTCTTATGTGAGTATTGGAGCAGTGTCATTCTTCTTTGAGTATTGGAGCAGTGTCATTCTTCTATGAGTATTGGAGCAGTGTGTCATTCTTCTGTGAGTATTGGAGCAGTGCCATTCTTCTGTGGTCAATCACTCTACTGAGAGGGAGTGTCTTGCTTGACATTTGTGATTATTTGAACAATTTTCCTGTCCAGGGTAATTGTCTAATAGTATTTGGACAATTGAGTTGGAGAAAATTGAGAGTATCAGAAATTTGAAAAGTAACCTGTTCTACTAATGGTATAGTGTAAATGTTCTCAGCCCCCAAGGCATGGGGAGGGTATAGATATTAAACACTAACTTTCTAGTAGCATGGTAATCATATCATTATGGTTAGTTGGTATGATGGACCAGTAACATTTATGCATTTATAATTTTATATTATAAAGTGCATTCTTAGATTCGGTCGCATGTGTATAAAGATTGGTGTCTTCTTTCAGACTTGTCATTAGCAATTTTTTTCAAGCATCATATAGTTGGTACTGTTACTACATTTCTGATTATGATTAAGAATGTTTAATTGGTAAAACATGTTGAAGGATTAAATACTGTTCCATGAATATTTATCATTATAATTTGTGAACATGGTGTTTGTGACCTTTAATATTATTGATACCTGAAATCTTATTGCTTTCTTTGCTTCACTAGGATGCCTGATAATAATCCTCTGAAAATTCTATTTAGATCCTTGTGAATTTTGACCATATGTTTCCAATGTTCATTCTACATGCTGTTTACTGTGTTGAAAGTTGGCCAACAGAGAGTTCTCACGGATTAAGCACGTCAAGCAACCTTTTTTTTTTATTTTTCATTGTTCATTTTTGTTTGATGCTTGTGATTTTGCCAAATTCTTAGCTTTGCCATGAACATTTTAAGTTATTTGCCTTATTCTCTGCTTCAAGTTCTTGAACCAAAATTTTAGATTTAATTTTAATAACCTACCAATGTAAAATCATAAGGGAATTACTAATTCGCCAACAAGTTTGCTCCATCCACAGAGTGCTCTGTTAGAGATTTTGGATGCATGCAGCCTACAAAAATCTGCAATCCTTTGCTTCCTTGTTTATGAACTTTAACATGACCTTTTGTATGATAGAAAAATAAAACTAGAAAAGTTGAGTGATTGTTTGCCTTTGCACTAATTAAATTTATTTTCCATCAAGTGATGACTGCATTTTCTGAAGTTTGCAGGTTCACCTAAGTCCTCCTAACATGGGAAACAGGCCTGTGAAGCAAGAAAGGGAAGAAATCTTGTTGAAAGTTGTTCCTCCATTGGACCGCGCATATGTTAGGTGGCTTGCTCGAGATCTTGAGAGGATTCACGGCTTTACACCAGCAAACCCTTGTGCAGTGAAGCCCCCAGATCATTATATAGAGTTCATGCGCTTGAATGGATGGTTGGATGTGGACTTGGGTGATCCTGATCTAGCCCATCTATTCAAGTAGATAATGATGGTGGTGTACTTATAAACTGATTTGAAAAGAAGAAAAAAGAAAAGGTTCCTTTGAACCTAATAACTGTTTCGCATTTTTTGATTGGGATTTGAGTATACAGTATGAATTGTAAGCCCTACACATGTTTATTTGAATGAAGCATTTCAAACCTCCAACTGATGCAACATTTGAGAGAGCATGGGTCGGCCATGGCCAATGGTCTGCATCCTTTAATTCTAGAAAGTGTCGGCATTGACATTAGAATATATATTGTGGAGAGAAATACCTCTAGAACAATAGCTAGTTGGTCATGAAAATGCTTTTTCAATATCATGTCAACCTTATTTTGACCATGTTTGTCGAAACTCGAAAGTCCTTAAAAATTTCAAACAAAATTAACCTGAACACCCTTATAAACTTCTTCAACCACGTCTACTTAGGTGTCAATCAAATGGCTATAAACGACAGCTACCTTAACATAGTTGAAAAAAGCATCAACTTTCAACAATATTCGATACATATCAATTAGAAATCTTTTCAACAGCATTTTACAATACACCATGAGAAATTTCTATTCAATGAAACTTTTTTAATGTCATTGAATAATCTGAATACTTCATTCATCAGTCAAACAATTAGCCAAAATCCATTTACAATATACACAAAAGGGAAGAAATGATATTCCCACTCTGTTGCTAAACTTGTTTATGAGGACATGTTAGTCTTGTCTAACTGTCCAAGTCCAGGTCTATCCTTGTGTAGCTTCTGTTTGTTTTGGGCTGTTAAGCCCGCTAGTTGACCAACAAAAAGAAAAGAAATGATATTGAAAGAATCTAAATATAAATTGTACCTATGTTCCATAATCCATAAGGGAAGAAATCTAATATAAAACTAAAATGTTGTCTAAAACTCAGCCAAAAATGAAACAAGTCACGCCTATGCTATTGTGAGACCGTTCCTTGTACTTTATCAGCTCTTAGGTCTAGTGCTCTTCTTTGACACTGTTGTTCCTCATCTACATTTAAAAAGAAAAGTAGAACAGAGGTTAGTTCAACTAGGTAAAAAGTTATTTTCCATAAAAAGGAAAACGATCATTCTAATTTCAACAAACTCCACTATGACAAAAATGGTTTATAGACAACAGGTAAACCCGTCCTCTATCAGGGTACAGTTGTGCCATGTAAAGAAAGCAATCCAAAAATACAAGTCATACAATGCCCATGTAAATCCTATCTGACTCCAAATAGACCTGTGTTGCCATCAAAGGCATTACAATGATTCCCAGTGTCCATGTGCATCAGCTGAAGGTGGAATGGAACGCCATATATGATGGAACTGCGGACATTAGAAGCTCTACTAATTATTCAAAATTGCATTAATTAGCACCTCAACATGGATTATAACAACACAGATAAAGAGACATGACAAATTTATACCTGGTGTAACTCATACACTGAGTTCAAGATGAAAAATGTTGTACTATATGTCAGTGCTTACCGTGGGAGGAGACAGCACCAAAAGAAGGCAAATATTAGATCATGTGATTACAAGACAATGACATGCATTAATGGGACAACAGTTCCACAGTGCTACAAAATAATACCAAATTAGGAAAATAGAGGGAACTGATGCAGTTCATATCCAAATTCTTCTCTACGCAATGTCATGCATTTGCATACTTCTAACATCATGTGAGTACATATTTATTATATAAATTAGGTCTCTTCAGTGAGAAAGAGAGAATAATATGTAACATCAAAAGTGCAAGATGCAATTTACCTTGAACTCTGAGGGGGAAAAGGATGAATTTACTCATCAAGAAAGAATTAAGCATCACTCAAGCATTTTATACTGGCATTTCTTTGTAACTATTAGTGAAGTTGTCACAATGTAATACTAAACCCCAGCAGAACAATTATCTTCCAGAAATTTATAAAAGGAAAAGTCCTGTTCTGTTATAGATAGGTATAAGTATAACATTTAAAGTATGGGCAGAGGAAATAATTCTTTTTTTTCTATGAGAAACAGACTTTCATTAAATGAAAAAAGGTAGTGTACAATACAGTGAACAAGACGTCCATTATCCAACGAAAACCTAGATAACAAGCTCTAGATATTCTAAAAGCCAGCAAGCAGAGTACAACAGTGTAGTAAAACAACAAAAGTCAAAACCTAACACACAACAGCCTTCCAATTAGACATAATTACAGAGAATGAGTAATCCCTGAAATCTGGTGTGGCTGGGGAAATAATTATCATGCACAGCTTTGTTTTAAGATATCTTTGCAACAAACTCCCAAAAAAAAATTAAAATTAAAAAAAAAAAAAAAAAAAACTTAAAAGCAAGAGGGAAACTGCTTGCAATTAAGCAGTTATTGTCCCATATAGCAAACAACTGCATTGTGGTAACATGATATAGTCGAAAAAAGATCAGTTCAAAAACATGGAGTGACCCTTAGCCAAATAATAGATGAGGGCCCCTAAGATCTCTCTCTCTCTCTCTCTCTCTCTCTCTCTCTCTCTCTCTCTGTGTATATATATAGATATAAAATATATCTTGCTTTAAACATATGTTCCTTGATTACCAAATGAATAATGCATGAAGGCCCCAAAGTCCAACTCCAACATGCTTGATGAGTCAAAGAAACTATATATACAAAAACCAGACACCATGAGTTACCAAACTACAACAAAATCCATAGCCATAACAATTAGACAGCAACAACTAACTACACTACATGTGCAAATGCTTCAAACTCATGAACCCATGGATCAGTCAGTAGCATTTATGCCTTCATTAAGCCCTCAGATACAACTAAGCAAGGGCTTGATGGATGAATACAATTCTAGGCACAAAGATGTGTCTGATTTGAAGGTCTTCCTCATGGCATGTATAACAGGGGCCTAACACATAAGACTATCTCTGTATCAAACTACAATTGGGAGTGATAAATGTGGTTATCCAAACAAATCCTAGCATCAAGAATAAAAAGCTATTTTTTTTTTTTAAGATACCACTTTAAGGTAGAACTATAGTTTAACCTTATTATAATACGAGACTAACAACTGGTGTTCTCAGCATGTATGATAAAGAGAACAGTATGCACATGATAATTCTAGTTGAAGGGATAAGAAAGTTTGTGACTTTTCCAATTTAAGTACCTTATATGGGCCATCAAGTAAATGCAAAACATGCGGACCAAAATCAGCCACTGATAAAGGAACTTGTCTGCAACATTACATATCATGAGTTATTAGTTCAGGAGGAGTACGGCCAGAAAGAAAAAACGTTCAGGAGGAAAAGATTATTATACCAAATGAGCCATCACTTTTTTGTCTGACAGGACAGCCTTCTTGAACATGATTATGGACCTCTCCATTAAATGTATCGTGTCCTCAGGGGAAGGCTACAGAATCACCATTCTGCAAAATAGAGGTGCAAAATACAGAATTTAGAAACTCAGATATACTGAACAGACTAATGATCTCTCAATTCTTGATAACTCCATACAGTTCTTTGTTGTCCTTCAACATGTTTTTTATATAAGTGGAGAGTGTATGATCTGATCAATTATAGTTTTATTGAAAAGAAAATACAATACAAAAGTTTACTTTTTATCTGGAGCACATAGACCAGATAGATGCAAGATTCTCTCTCTCTCTCATGAACACTCATCAACAAGTTATTGGGCACCTTGTGAAAGCAACAAGATTGAACACAACAGATTCTCAGCTGGAAAGAATAAATATATAGTAAAAAAAAAAAGCATACAAGCACAGACACGCTCAAATTTTCTTATTCATTCACTGTAAAATAAAATGATTGTTATTAAATCTCATGGATCTTCAATGTTGGCATATAGGATGGAAAGTATGAAAAGGAAACAAGTGGCACAGAGCATTAGTCAGATTAGCAGCACCTATTTCTTTTCAGATTCTGTGTTTAACAAAAATTTCAATATAAGATTTGATGCAATTGTAAATTGTAAGTAATCATATCATAATGGCTTCAGAATAGAATATACCCCTTTTTTTTCCTGATCCCATTTCTTGATCAGTAAGAGAACATATTTCATACCGCAGGTCACCAGTAATCTCCACAGGAGCAAAATCCATCCTTGAAATGATGAAACCGGTGTCCATCCCGCAGAATAAGTTCCCTTAAGGTAACAAGGGAAATTAGCTTCATTACCAAGTGACAATCATGGCAAACTCGAAGGTTTTTCATGACATAGATAGTCATCCAAGCAGGCAAGCTAAGCAGCCCAAAAGCAACAGCAAGCTTCTCACTGTGGTAACCCTGAGAACGAAATGGGCTAATTGGATTGACATAGCATCCGGTATCTTCAATCTTCTTAACTATCTCCTCCAGTATTCTATAAATGTCCTTGATTTGTGGATGATTAGTGTCATCTACTGTGAACACATGTACCCTATTATTAACCTCTATCCAGCTACAACCCGGATTTTTCTCGATTCCTTTCTTTCTCATCTCTTTTCTCACATCTGCAAAAGCTTCTAAATGTCCACAATCTGAATATGTATTAGCTAGAAGGACATAACTCCCAGAATCATCTATATCTAATTCAAGCAAATTTCTCACTGCAAATTCTGCTAACTTCGAATCACGATGAATTCGACAAGCACCAAGTAGAGCCCCCCATATAGCAGCATTTGGCTTAAAGGGCATTCCATCAATCAAATTATTGGCTTCCTCTAGTAACCCAGCCCGGCCAAGTAGATCTACCATACATGCAAAATGCTCACATGTTGGATTGATGCCAAAATCTTCAGTCATTGAACTGAAGTAGTGTTTCCCCTCTAGTACGAGCCCTGAATGACTACAACCTGATAGAACAGATACATAGCTTATATGATCAGGTGTACAGTCCATTTTCAACATATTCTCAAAAATCTCAATTACTTTCTTACCCTGACCATTTTGAGCATATCCTCCCATTATTGCATTCCATGAAATCAAATTTTTATCACTTATTGAATCAAAAACTCTTTTTGCTTCTTCAATTCGTCCACATCTTGAATACATAGTAATAATGCTATTTGTGACTGAAACATTAGAACCAAAACCTAATTTTTCAGCTTGAGCTATAATTTGGATCCCAAGTTTTAATGTTGCTAAGTCAGCACAGGCACTAATTGAAGTTACTAAAGTGATCCAATCAGGGTTAATCCCTCTCTTTCGCATTAGAGTATACAATTTTAGGCCTTCTTCCCATAAACCATTTTGAAAATATGTTCCTAACATCGAATTCCAAGTAATGACATTCCGCTCTGGCATCTTGTCAAAATATTCTCGGGCTTTTTCAACGTTACCAATTTGAGAGAATGCAGTGATCACAGCTGTCCATGATATTATATCTTTAACCGGCATAAACTCAAATGTCTGGTTCGCTTTATGAGTATTTTCACAATTTGCATACATCGTAACAAGTGCATTCCCAACAGGAATAGAAGAGATCATTCCAGCCTTTATTGTATAACCATGGAGCTGTTCCCCAACCAAAGCATGCTTTTGACCTGAACAAACCCCAAGAACTGTTGCAAGAGTAAACTCATCCAAGGCAATAGGAGACTTTCTCATTTGGTTAAACAGTACTAAAGCTTCATCTTCAAGCCCAAACTGCATAACTCCACTGATCAAAGAAGTCCAAGAAATGGCATTGTGTTCTGTCATGTTGTTAAACACCTGCCTTGCGAAATGCAAGTGTCCACATTTCACATACATATCAATCAGCCCACCACCTGCAAAAACATGAAGATTTGGTTCCATACGGATGATCCGAGCATGCAAATGGGTACCCCATTCCAGATCATATACGCTTGCACATGCACTAAGTACGGTGGCATATATCATAGGATTTGGTCTAACCCCTTGATTCCACATCTCAACAAACATACTGAGACTCTCAACCCCAAAACCATGTTGAGAAAAGATTGAAATTATGGTGTTCCAAGACACACAGTCACGTTCAGGCATTTGGAGAAACATATGAAGAGCCCTTCCAACCCCATAAAGTTTAGAGCAACCATAGATCATACTGTTCCAACAAAACAGACTAGGATTCGGGATCCTTAAGAACATTTTCTCCGCGAAAGTCAGTGCACCACACTTAATGTACATATCAATAACCGAATTTTGAATTGTCAAGTCGCTTCCGAAATTTAATTTCTCCACAAGACTATGCAACTGAAGAGCCAATTTGATGTAACCAAGACTACCACAAGCCTTCATTACGCAAGAGAAGGAAAATGGGTCATCAAAACTATCACAATTCCGAACCAATTTCGCAAAAACTTTTATTGTGTTCTCTGGTTGCCCATTACTAAAATGGCCAGACATCATGGTAGTCCAAGAGACAGAGTCTCTCTCAGGCATTTCATCGAACACCCTCTCTGCTTCCCTCATCCGACCCGAACCCACCAACCCACTAATCATTGTATTCCAACTAAAGACGTTGGGATGCTGAATGCTATCGAAAACCCGACGAGCGTCGTCTATCAAGCTGCAACGGGCGTACAAGTGCAGGAGGTGGTTCTGGAGGAAAATGGCGGAGTCCAAGCCTATGGAAATGAGTTGGGCATGGAGTTTTCGAGCAATGGGTATTGACTGGAGAGATGCACAAGCTTTCATGGCCTCGTAGAATTTCTGTGACAGTTGCATGTAGGATTGGTGCATGGAGGGGTGGTGGCAGAGAATGAGCTTTGTTGAAGGGTTTTCTTGGGTTGTAATGTAACGAACGAGAAGGCGTGAGAGATGATGACGGAGATGGTTCAAGGGTTGAATTGGCAGCATCTCCATCATTTGAGATATTAGGCTTCACTCCTTCTTCGGAGACTTGTGTGAATTTCCCTAACTCAAAGTAAAGGCATCTTTTTGTGTTGGACTATTGATACTGAGAGCCTCAGTCTCTGATGCTCAAAATAGACCGTACGAAACTGGATGAAAAACAAAAAATAAAAATAAAACCAAACTGAAAAAACCCAAGAGGGGCTTTATGTTTTCACTCATTTTTCTGAACTAGAAATGCAAACAAAATTTGAGTATATGCAGCATGCCATGATTATACAGAAAATTAGAGTTTACTTTACAATGTTTCTTCTTTGTACTGAAATGTTATGAGTATGTTTTTTCTAAATGAATCCTTTTCACCACTGTCACCGTCGAATAATAAAAAATGTCATTAGTTTTTTTATACGGTAAGAAAGCAGTTTGAATGTGTCCATTTATTTTTGATATCCAGTGCTAAGCGTTCCATTTTTTATAATAGCCGAGTGCTTCTTTGCCGCCGCCGCTGTTTTCTCTATCCGTTTGAGAATATAAAGTACGAGTTCACTCATATTTTCTTAGATTATAAAATAAAACTTGTATAAAGTTAAAATTTAACATAAAACTAACAAATTAGCGTCAAACGCTTGAGAATTAAACAAAAATCACATTGTAATGAGTTTTTGGAGTTGCGTGTGTGTTGAGAGACCTCTTTTCAATTATTTGTAACTTTTCTTTTTATATTAAATCTTTATTTTGTTTTCAAGTTTTGATAGCGTGTGACTTAAAATAAAATATTTTTTAAAATATATATATATATATAGTTTTTCAAGTAGTGGGACAAAATATCCAAAAAAATAAAGACAATGAAATGGGGCTAAGTCACTCTTTGAGATAAAGCAAACACTGCCCAGTCGGAAGATTTATGCACTTCAGCCGAGATGAATTGTTGCTCTTGTATTGATGTTTGGTTCACATTCCTTCTCCTTCACGTGGAAAGCTCCCACACCCATCAATTTTGCTCTCAGTCATTCAGCAACAAAGAAGATATTTTGAACCCAAATAACATTTATGAGGGTCTATGCCCAATTTTAGGAGGGGTCCCAACATTGCCCCCTCAAGTCCTAGTTTCTCGGCCAAAAGACAAAGACTTGTGGATCACCAAAAATTATTTCCCCAAAATTTATCCTTTTCTTCCATTAATAAACCATGCCACCAAAAATCATACCCACCAGATCATGTAGCTGAACATGAGAATATCTTTGAAAAAGCTTGAGTGGGCCATGGTGTTATCATTATCCTTTTTTTTTGGTCAAGATCATTATCCCATTTGAAACGTCAAAGCTTTCCAATTCTTTTCTTTTTTTCCAAGTAATCCAACTAAAAACAAAATTTTTTTACATGTTAAAATGAGAGCGCAGCACCCAAAAGCTAACACCCTAGTCCATAGGCCTAATCTTTTTCTTAGGAAGCCTCAGACCCTTAGCCTTAATCCACTCCTAATTTATCCACCGATTTCTCCTTAATTTTTTTCTTTGAACGCATCTTCTTATTTATCCACTTATTTTTCCTATGTTCTTAAAAAAAAAAAAGGGTTTCTATTTTGTCAAACAAACTAAAAAATATAGGAGAAATGAGTTTGCAAAATAAATTTTTCTATTTGATTGTAAGATGTGTCACATGACATATTAATGTGGTGTTGTTAATCCACTCAAATTATAAGATGTGTACAATCATTAATACCCCAAACCCTAAACAATACCCTTAAATATTGTGTTATAATTTAAATGAATTGGTATTACCGTCATACACAAAAATTTTCCGTTCTTGCAACAAATAATATTTCATGTTATAGGAATTCAAACACTAGAGGTGTTCCGCCATAAGCCAGGAATCCAATCGAACAACTATGTTAACCAACCGACTTGTTACACAAGGATTATAGAGACTCTACATAGCTATAGATTTCCTAGTTGCTAGTTCTTGTATATTTTCAATTCTTGTACGTTCCCTTGGGTTTCCTGTTTCTTGGAGGTCAAGTCATAGACTTGTATAAATATGTAATTAAATGATTAATGAAATCATTTAGAATCCTAAATTCGAAAAACCACAATTGAAGTTAAAGCTCGTACCTTCCATGCAATTAACTGTATTGATCACACAAAATATTACATGATACATCGATCATCTCCTATGTTATAAAGAAACTTAATTTACAATGTTTCTACATAAGCAGGCAAGCAAAGTGGATTCACCTTGGCCCAATGATGGAAATAGTAAGCTCATTATTTGAAGGAGGATTAGTTGTAGAAAGATCATTAATTGGAACATTAACTCTACCTACAGAAAAAATTGCTGGCTGCTTTGGTTGAGGAAGATCCATTGATTCACTTCCCAGCAAAACAAGCACAGCTGACATGGTGGGTCTTTCTGCAGGGTCTTCCTGGACACACAAAAGTCCTATTTGCATGCATCTCAACACCTCTGCTGTTGGGCAACATTCCATCAACAAAGGCTCCACAAATTCCAATTCCTTTCCATCCTTCCATAGCCGCCATGCCTTTCCAAAATGAAATTGATTAATTTATGTTTTGCGGCTAATTAATTATTTAAACTTTGTTAAGACAGACTACTAGCTAGTACTAATCAAAGTAGACAATTATTCATGAAACGTACATATGCAATAAGTGTCTTGGCATGTTCCGTGAGGTAGAACCTGCTATTCCTTTTTCCACTAATAATCTCAAGCAAGATTACGCCGAAGCTGAACACATCCGATTTTACTGAAAATAAACCCTCCATTGCATACTCTGGAGCCATGTATCCGCTATTTCATGTATAATTAATTAAGCATTGTAATTAATTAACATTGAAAATTTAAATAAACGAAAAGAAGCAGAGTGTACTTAGTTACTTACTATGTTCCTACAACTCTTCTAGTGTTAGCAATGTTATGACTTTCAACAATTATCCTTGCCAAGCCAAAGTCCGATATTTTGGCAACCATTTGATGGTCCAACAATACATTGCTGGGCTTTAAATCTCTGTGAACGATTCTAAGCCTGGAGTCCTCATGAAGATACACAAGTCCTCTGGCAATGCCTTCAATAATGTTGTAGTATGTTTGCCAATTCAGTTCAGCTCGTCTTTCCGAATCTGAAATTAATTAAGTGGTAATTAAATCATATTTGTGTGATGATATAAGGGTAAATTGAACTGAAGAGTGTATTGGGTGAACTGAACAAACCAAAGATAAAAGTATCAAGGCTTTTATTTGGCATGTACTCATACAAAAGCAGCTTTTCCTCTCCCTCAAAGCCACATCCCAAGAGCCGCACAAGGTTTCTGTGCTGAAGTTTTGCAATGAGTATCACCTCATTTTTAAACTCCTCTAAGCCTTGCCATGAATTCCTTGACAGTCTTTTAACTGCTACTTCCTTCCCATCTGGTAGCAAACCCTGTGAAAGAGTTTAAAATTCCCAAAATTAGATGCATATATGTTTAAGGGTACTCCTCACATCCACACATAGGTTATCAACATTTGGTCCGGACGAGATCTTATATGGGAATCCTAAATAAGAAAACTTGTCATGTACAAGTGGAAGGATAAGATCTCACTTATCCAAAAGCTTCCTGTATAGGATTGGTATAAAAGATTCCCTTATAGGACCTCATCCAAACTAGGTATGGATGACTAGGGTGTGGGTGCAAGAATTTTCCATATGTTTAATTGGGGCTTTGGGCCTATGAATCACTGCTAATTAAACACTTGAGAAATTCAGAACTACAATAAGAGATAGATAGTACGAATTAATTACCTTGTAAACAGTCCCAAACCCACCTTGTCCAAGCTTGTTTGAATCTGAAAACTCATCTGTAGCTATCTTTATAGTAGCTAGATCCATGAAGGGCAGCTCCTCAGAACTTGCCAATGTGCTTTCTTCTGTGATATTTGTGACTCTGGTTGGGCTTACCAAATCATGTAATAGTACATGCTGGCTGTTTTCTTCATCTGCAGAAAATACAAGTAAATAAATAAGTTTTAATTAGTTGGTAATCTTACATCAATTCAGATTAATTAATTAATTAATTAATTAGCCAGTTTTGATCCTTGCACCTCTGTCTTTTCCTAAACCCTTTTTCCGGCGTCGCCGGAGATGGACACCACAAAATACAATAGCAACTGCTACTAGCAAAATGGATGATGCACATGTAACCACCACTTTCAAAGCCTTCCTTTTATACCCTGCTTTTCAATGGAAAGAATTTCGTTGAATTACAATTTACCATGAACATAAATCAAAAATTAAAATTGTGACAACTTCAAATATATATGCATGCACAGATGATTATTAAAATAAAAAATAAAAAAAAATCAAAAACCTTAATTTGAAGTCCCTAACCTTTGAAATATGGGTAAATTAGCAGAGAACTTGACATGTGGTCAAAAAATTGGTACAGCTCAAACCTCACATTACAATTCCTACTAACAATAGCTCCACCTTGGTGAGAAGAGCAGCATGCCCAAAGATCCCCTAAAGCAGAAACCAAACATGTCTTGCAGTTACTTTCAGAGATGTCTCTAGTGCACTGTTGCAGACCATAAACAGATTTGTTTCCTGGAAATTTAATCTCCCCAGTTGCAAACATCTTCTTAGAAGGATTAAACGCCGCCTCTTCGGAGAGGTTTTTCATTAAGTAGCTCAAAACATCACTAAACTGATCCGGACGTGACACACTACTCTTCTCCTGACTCTCCGGGTCCGGATAATTTCCAACATAAACCATCAATGAGAAGAACATCTGGAACGAATAGCGAACTTGACATAGTTCATACCATATCATTGCATCTTTTGTTTTACAAATCTTGAAGATTTCCTGGCTTGCATCACTCACACATTTTTCGCAAACTGTGGAGTTCATCACATCCCCTCTACAAAGTGCTTGTCCATAGATTCTGTCAGGGTTGTCTCCAATTGTGTTGCTGTAGAAACCACCTGAGATGGAAGTGTTGGAAGACAAGGACTCAAGGAGCTGCTTCAGATTCTTTTCAAATTGGCTATTAGGAGTGTAATTTCTCGCACCAGGTGAACAAAAAGTGGAAACAGGATCCGCACCAGAAAGGGTAGCAGGCATGAATAGTGGTGTAATTATGAGAAGCATAACATGAGAAAGTGTGTCTTTGTTCATTTTCCAAAGATGAGAGCAGAGTGGACACAAATTAAGCCCATAAAAGAAAATAAAAGATGGAAAGAGATATATTTAGCCCAAATTTTGTTTTATCAAATTAATGTCACAGCGTTTCATTTATTCAATTATGGATCTCAGTTATTTCTAATAAGATATTAACATGAATATAGACATTATTTGGTGAACAAATTTAATGGGTCCTTCATTATTGTTTTATGAGCATAGCAACGGCTCAAAAGCCGCTGACTTTCGATTTTGAGACTTTGGCAAGCAAAGTTTAACCACTGGTTGACATATGGGTTAAGCTGTTAATCATAACACAAGAACTTCCTTGCTGAAGCTGCAAAACCAGCTTGATAACACTAGCGACACAGATCTTATAAATTATTATGTAAATTTTAGAATTAATTTCCAATATAAAAGACTGATTCCACGCTGAAGGTATCTTTCTATCCGATTGACCACTCTGTTGAAGAGAGAGGTCATGATATTACTAGTAAAGGATCAGGACTTAACATAGAATGTGGCACGAAATTAGGGACTTGACCTGTAGAATTTGAAACAAATACAAATCCATATAAACTCCCGACATCACGCCAAATAAACAGCATCATCTGCTTGTTTACGTAGGTTTTAGAATCTAGTTTGAATTATTTATCATATAATTGCAATAATGTTGGGATTATTAATTTTGTTAACTACATTTGTTCATCAAATAATGTGTTTGTATATATATTAGTATCTTATTTAAGTTAATTAACAACGATGAACAAATTCCTGACAGAAAAAAAACAATGATGAACAAATTCGGTGACTCTGATACATGTATGACGGTATGAGCTATGTGCATGAGGTTGACTTGGATTCTTAATACATGCATTTTAATACTGAATTCAGGTTAAAATTCAAGTAAAAAGCTTTATAATTAGATAACCCAAGACAAACGCAAATGCACTCACATGACAAGCAATAGCTACAACAGTCGAGGGATTTGATACAACCAGGTCAATATACACACCATGTCAAAGCCGTCATGCAACAGTTGAACTTCAGATTTCCTAAATATCATATCAAATCAGTAATAATTAGTAATTAACTATATATATATATATCTATTGGGTTTTCAGTGCTGATATCATAGTTTTAGACTTTTTAGTGTTAAGTTAAGATAGCTACTTTTTGTTTTGGTTTGATTCTATCTGTCAACTTGGTGCCATTGGCAGGTCGGTCCAGAGGTTGACTGACAAAATATATAGTTTTCTTTTTTTAGAAAAAATATATATATTATATATAGATTTTTTTATCCGAATGTTACTTTCGAATAAGAAAAAAAACTAGATATACTGAATTTGACTTCATTATATTTTATGACTAATAATAGAATGCTTCTATCTAAAATTTCAAATTACATTTGTCAGTCAACCTTTGGCATTTAGGGGTGGGAAAAAAACTCAGCAAACCGTGGAAGCCGACCATTCCACACCGAGATGATTTGATTTGGTTCTGTTTTTTCTACAAAAAATAAATAAATAATTAAAATTGATTTGAGAAACCAAACCAAATTAATTGTCATTCATTGGTCGGTTGTCAGTTTGGTTGCTTCAAAAATGGCGGTTCCCTTAACCGAATCTCAAATTTATTTTCATGCTTTCATTGGTTGTCTACATTTTCATTTGTTTTCAACGATATTGAACTTACCTCCAACTATACTACTGAAAAGTGAAACAATCCTTAAAAGTTAAAATCCCTACAATTTTAGGGGGTGCATTTAATTAGAATTTTAAATGATTTTGGTGAAATTAAAAAGTCTGATTATATTCAATCAAAATTTTTAAAAACTTTATAAAAATTTGGTGATATTCAATTAAGACTTTTAGAGAGTATATAAAAGTGATATGGTATTCAAAAAGTCATTGATTTTATTAAATGATAGACTTTAAAAGACTTTCATGGATTTTGTAGTGTAAATTATATTATATTAAAATCAATAATTCTCCAGCATTCCTTCTGCAAATTTATAAGGATTTCAAATATTAAAAAGCTATAGTGCTTAATTTTAAACCCCCTAATCACCAAAAAAATTTGCCTAAACCCTCACCCATCTAGAAATTCTTTCAAAATCTCCTATAAATTATAATCATAAATTACCCTTCTGACATGTGCTAACGTCACTGTAACTGAATTTTGGTAAAACTGTTTTTTTTTTTTTTTTTTTTTTTTTTTTTTTCTGGAACTGAAGTTTTTACTAAAACTCAATATTTCGCTAAAACTAAAATCAAACACTGAAATTGAATTTCATTACACTAAAACTGAATTTTAAGAATTCAGTTATACTGAAACTGAATTTTAAGAATTCAGTTACACTAAATTGAAGAATTCAGTTACGAATTCACTTATTGAAACTGAATTAAGTAATGAAACAATTACACCTTGACTAAAATGCAATTACACCTTAATTAAAAAACAATTACACCTTTACTAAAACAATTACACTTCACTAAAACAGTTACACCTTTATTGAATTCCATTTTACTAAAAAGAACACAGCAACCTTATAAAAAAAAAAACAACAACAATACAACAAGCCATTGAGATGAGAGGAGTAGCCAATAATACAACGTCGTCCGATCACCTCACGCACGACGATTACACAACAGTCGCCACTGCGTCGATCTGTTTCTACTTGCAAATTTGATTCATCATATTTCAGAACCATAATTTCATTCAAAATTCATTTAAAACTCATGTTTTATGAACTGAAACTGTTAATCAATAAATGAAGTAAATTTGTATATACTTATAAATCAATAAAAACCCTACATTTCTATCCGATTAATAACAAATTCAATTAAAATAGATTCACAAATCATACATTTCACAAACAGATTCACAAATCAATTTCAAATTAGGGTTTTCAAATTAGGGCTTTTGAAATTCAATGCAATTGAACCAAAATTTGTATACCAGTAGAGAGAGACTGTCAAGGGGAGAAGAATGAGACCGGAACTACTTCAATCCACTGCCGGAATTGCCGGCAATGGCGGCGATAAGTCTCAGACCTTCTCAGCGTCGATTCGCCATCCACGGTGGTAAGTTGGAGAATCGGAGACCACCATCACACTCACCACGTCGAGAGGAAGCTTCTGGAAGTGGAGAGTGGCTGTGACGTCGCCGGAATCACGAAGTCACTGCAGGAGATGACGATCAGATTTCGGTCTGCATTTGGGTTTCTATGGATTTTATGGGAAAGAAAAGGTCATGGATAGATAGAGGAGGAAGAGGCGAGAAGAACCCAACCAGTCCGACACCTCGTCGTCGCCGGAATTGACGGATCGCCGGCGAGGGAGCTTGGGTTTGCCTAGACCGATCCGGCGTCGATGTTATGTTTCGCTGAGAGTGGCGGGAAAGGAGAGGAAAAGGAAGGAGAGACGAGTGTGATGGGACTGGTCTCGTCGGCAACTGTCGCCAGACGGCGGTGCACGCGCCAGCGACAGCAGCGAGGAGAGAGAGAACGCAGAAAGGAGAGAGGCACTAGATGGGAGAGACCGAGAGAGAGAGAGAGAGCACCCATAAATTGAAAATTAAAATTAAAAAAGGGGTAAAACTGAAAAATTAAAATATGGGGAGTCAAACTTGGCTGAGTATTAGTTGACTAGGGGGTTTAGGAAAATATTAAGTGTAAGATTGAGGGTTATAGAAGAGGTAGATTTTGGATGAAGATTATGAGAGATTTTATCTCTAACTAGGGGGTTTATAATTATTAACTTTTTATTAAAAAAGTGGTATTTATTTTTTTTGTAAAAAGTGATGCTAAACCCCCTAATCTTATTTCTTCACGCACCTTTTAATTTATTTTTTTCTAATTACTGTATCCTTTTATATTAATTTTCTTTTTCTCTTATATTAATTAACTCCTCATCCTGGGTTGGAACCAACAGCGTTGCCACAATGCAATGTACAAGATATTCAAACCAACCATTTCACAGTTTTTAAGTACTCAACAAAATCACAAGATTATATATTCATAATTTGAGAAATAATGTTACTACCACATCATATAATGTTCTCAACCTGTCAATTCAATTAGACAAATTCTAACAACTCATTAAAACACAATATTTGATAGTCTAATAACATAAAAATATAAAATTCAGAACACTTTTAATAAATTATATTAGAGGAATGAGAATATATTTCGTCGCCCAAAGTATGTTTAGACAACGAACAATTCTGCCGCCTAAATATACTTTGGGTGACGAACAATATATCTGTCACCCAAAGTCTTGGGCGTCAAAGTCTCTTCAGGAGACAAACTAAATTCGTTGCCCCATGTATCTTTGGACGACAGAATTTACTTGTTCGTCGCCCAAAGTCTTCGGCGTCATGGCTTGGGCGACCAAACTGTTGACGAAGACATTGGGCAACAAAATTCGACTTTGGGAGAGGAACTAGGTTTGCCGCCCAAACTCTTTTTTCTTGTAGTATATGGAACAAAAAAATTTTGGTCCCTACAAGTTTAGTCCCAACTTTTTATATTGTTTGCAATATTAGGACAATTTATAACACATGCATCTCGGTCTTGAAGCTCATCCCCATTCCATTCACTTACTCAGGACAAACAAATAAAAAACATATTGGAGAAATTCTAAAATAAATAATAAAAAATTATATTAAAGTTATTAAAAGTCTATAAAAATTCTTCAAAATCTATGAGAAAAGTCAGGAAAACTCTAAATAGAATTTTGTCAAAATCTATATAGAGTTTATGAAAGTCATTAAAAATCCATCAACTTTACCAAAGTTAATGATTTTTAAAAACTCTACAAAAGTCCATTAAAATTCTAATTGAATACACTCCCCTTAGTACTTCTTCCTATACCTTAGTTATCTTTAAATCTTTTTGAATAAATATATAAATGAATATGCTCCACTCATGACACCTACGTACTAAGATATTTCAAACACTTAAATATCTTCAAGTTCATATTGATATATCAAAGAATAAAAAATGGGGAACATTGAGAACACACTTTTTTTTTTAAAAATATATAGATTTATAATTGTAAGTGTTCATGTATTTGTAGGTTTTTACTCAATCTTTGAGGCCAAACCGAAAAATAGGGACCAAACCAACAGATTACCAAATGGATTGGTTTGGTTCGGTTAGTCTACTATTTTGTGGTCAAAACTGTTCAAATCTAAATCGTTTTGATGTGCGGTTTGAGGTCAAAATCGTTTCGAATTGAATTTAAGCTCTAAATGGTATTCAACACCTAAAGTAAGCAACCTTGTCGGGAATATATAGATGAAAAATATAAAAAATGATTGTGGATCAAAACAACCATTCTTCTTGTAGTGAAAATAATGCACAAGCAATCGATCGTAGTGCATTCGGAAGTTAAAAACTCCCGTATGCATGTCCAAACTTTAAAAAGATTTATTAATAATCATTCTCTTATTCAGTTATAAATTCTAGTTCTTCGCTACAAATACAAGTGTCGATCAGCAATGTAAATTTTGTTTTCTGCAAATCAATTGGTGCCCGTTTATCACTTAATGTTTAGTTTTAACTTTGAAACTTTTAGTTACCATGCTCCAAAATAAAGCTCTAAGGGAGTGTTTGTTACACATGATTAAGAGGAACTGTTTTAAATATGACACTAATCCCGTGTTTGGTTGAACACAGTATTAAGTTAAAAGGAATTATGAAATCCAATCTCACTAAAAACTCCTCCATAGCCATTCTAATTTAACACCATGTGAAAGCAGCTCACTAAAAACTCCCCCTCACCCAACCCGCCCTACCTCTCTCCCCTCCACCCAGACCTGACCCACCCCACCACCCAGACCTGACCCACCCAAAATTTTGAAACCAAAACCAGAGCAACATTCAATCAAAACCAAAGACCAAAATTCAAATGAATCCTACAAAATCAATCAAAGCCAGAAACCAAAACCAGAGCAGCATACCAAAAAGTCAACAAAACAGAGACAACCCAAAACTTTTCAGCTTCGATTTGCTGCGCTCGATGGTCATCGGGGCAATCGAAACCCATGGCTAGGGGAAGAGGTTGAGGATGGTCTGGCTTCGCGACTTGGCCGAAGGTGAAGTCAATGGTGGAGAAGAGGCTTCGGGTTGTGGGTGTTCTGGTGGGTTTCTAGGTTTATCGAGAGAGAGAGAGAGAGAGAGAGTGTGTGTGTGTGTGTGTGTGTGTGAAAAGGTGGTGATGTTGTGGTCTCGCCAGTCGGCGTGGGTTGGAGAAGATGATGCCAAGAGAGAGAGGTAGTGAGCTCGGGGAAGAAGAAGAAAATGGGAGAGAGAGAGAGAGAGAATAAAGAAACTGGGAAAGGGGAAGAAACAAGAAAAAAAAAGTGGGAAATAGTGAAGGCATGATGCACCACCAAACGTAAGACGATATTAGTCCAGCTTAAGCCTGTTTGAGAGAGTCCAGGTCGAGCTTATAAAATATTGAAGTCCTTAATAGTGAACCGTACCAAACAAGTCCTAAATAAGTGATTTTATTCCCTAAAATAAGCAATTCTATTGAGAATATAATAAAAAAAAATGAGAAAGAAGTTGTCGAAGCATAAGGAATTCTAACATTAAGGGCCAGTTTGGTATTGCTATGAGAAAAAACAGCTGTAAAGTAAAGCAGTTGAATATTATGGACATAATGCTGAAAGTGCATTTCACTTATTTGTTTAGTAAAAATAAAAGGTTTTTTTTTTTTACTTGTTTTTTAAATTTTTGACTACAAATTTTTATTAGCATTAATTTTTTTAAGAACAACATTATTAAATAAGTATGCTTATTATTTTTTAAATAAATGATTATAAAATCCAGTTTTGTACTCCTATTCCCTTTTAGACCCACCTATTTAATTGGATTTCCCAGCCAGTCCACTTTATTTTCTTCAAGCCCTCTTTTAATTTTTCATCCTTTCTCCGTCTCTCTTCGTCTCCCTCTCTCATTTCTCTCTCCTCACTCATGCCCAGCCACCCCTCTTCCTTGATCTGTGTTACCGCACGTGGGCTTGGAGGTTGAGCGATGGTGCTCGGACGACGTTGCGACGCCGATCTTAGAGCAGCCAAGTTTAGTGGCTTCGCTGCCACCGTCGAGCTGCTGTCTTGAGTCCAATCGGCAATACCGAAACAACTTGTGCTACCTTCGAGTTTGGTTAAAGTTGATAACTCATATGTCTATCCCTCTTCTTTATGATTATGATTTCTGGTTGGTTGAATGTCTATTAATTTGTATATCTGTCATTGAATGTTTTAATTTTCTTGGAGGTCTTTGATTTGGGTGTGATTACTGTTGTGGGTGTTTGATTTATGATGAAATGATAGATCTTGCGTTATACGGTCATAACAGTAATCAATTTCTTGGGTGTTTGATTTAGCTGTGATTACTGTTGTGGGTGTTGTGAGACTGTATAACGCAATACATTTATGATTTTTTTTTTTTTTTTTATGTTGTGGGTGTGATTACTGCTGTGGGTTATATATGTTTTTGATTGAGTTGGATATTGATATGGTTCAAGTTAATCCTTATATATATTTTATTTAATGACTTTATCTTTCTACAGTTCCTAGTTTTCATGGTTAGTAACGTTTATGAAAACTGTAAGCAATCGCATAATGCAAGTGAAATGCAATGGAGCCTCTGGTACTGTTGCTATTAATTTAATAGCTTTACCTTTCTACAGTCAATCCCAAAATGCAAATGAAATGCAATGCAGCCAGAAACATTCAATGGCTAAAGTATGTCCATTTGTTTGGTTGCTTTTAAAATAAAGGAATTTTTTTTGTAATTTTGTAATTTTTATTTATTTATTTATTTATTCTTTTGTGGAAGTGGATTTTCTAAGTAAGTATTTTGAAAATTGTCTTTGATTTCAGTTGGGAATAATTTGTGGACGAAGATGGCTATGATTGTTACTGTTGAGTAGTAACTCTTTGGGACAATAGTTACTATAAGACAGTTGCAATTATTGTTAATGTGGGTGCGATTTGGAGGTGCTAAGCGCGATTTGGAAGAGCTGGGCTCGATTGAGAAATATAGTAACAATCTCACTTATATATTGTTACCGACAAACAGTAACAATATCTGAATGAAGCTATGATTGGTTACTATTTGTCAGTAACAATATCTAAGTGAAGCTATGATTGTTATTGACAAACAGTAATAATATATAGGTGTGACTATGGTTGTTACTACTTGTCAGTAACAATGTATAAGTGAAGTTATGATTGTTATTGACAAGCATTAACAATATTTAAGTGAAACTATGATTGTTAGTACTTGTTAGTAACTTGTTAGTAACAATATGTAAGTGAGACTATATTTGTTACTACTTGTTAGTAACAATATATAAGTGAGACTATAATTGTTACTGCAATATGTAATTATGTAAGTAGAGCTATGAATTCGGGAGAAAATTGATTAATTATTAATTGCTACTACTACAGTGCCACACCAATTAATTATTAAAAAGAAACAAAAGAAAAGACACATGACTAAGCTTTTGATCAAGGACTTGTTGTAGTGAAACCTATTCTGCTTTATGACTCCTTTAAGCCACAAATCCAATCACAAAGTTAATTTTGGCTTTTGATGAGGTGATGTGTGGCATATATGAAAAATAAAATCAAATAAAGTTGTATGGTGGACTTTGATTGGTTTTCATTTTGATTATTTCTCATCTCTGAACATAAATTTAGATGCAGGCACTTGACTTGATTAGACTAGTTTACAAAGTGATGGATTCATTTGTTGGAGTTCGGGAGAAAACCTGTGCCTTTTTTGCCGTTAAGGCTTCCGTTTAATTTTTTAAAAAGTGGGCCACTACAGTAGTGCCTGGGCCGCTATAGTTACGTGTTATTGCTGGTGGGCCAGATAATCATGGTTTTTATTGAACTGGACTTAAAAAAAAAACCCTTATTTTTTTAGGTATATTATAATTTTAATCGTATAAATAAAATATCATAATATAAAATAATATAACAATGAACATATTTTTTAATTTAAAATAAACAAATAAAAATTATAAAAATCAATGAGGGTATTATGGGTAAAATAAAATATTTATTGTTGCTGTGAGTCACTGCAGCTTTCAAAAGCATCTAGAAACCTATTTTATGTTTTTGCTGTGCGGAGTTGAGAATTATGGGGAAAAACAGTTTTTTATTTTTTTACCAAACTGCTGTAGGTAATTGAAAATTGTCATTCACCGCAACTTTTGAGTCCTCCACCGCAATTCTAAATGGGGCCTAATACAATTTCAAAATCGCCAATTGATATTTCGTCTATGCCGATTGGAGAGTTAAAACTTCCGGGCATCCTGAGTCCAGACTTAAAGAAAAATTATATAATATATAACAAGAATGTTATAAAACTAACTAGTTAGCAAGTTAATATAAAGCTAACCACCTTGTTGGATCCACTGCACAATGTAATCTCAAAATTCGAACCATTCATTTTTTAGGCTCTACTTTAAAGATCATCTCTATAAAAAAATCTCCAAAATCGAAAGTCATTTAGCCATTTGATTATGATAACAATTATTGATATGTTTTTATCGAAAACAGTGACGGTCTATTTATTTGATCACAATTAGATGACTAAATGATTTCTACTGTAGTTAATTTTTTAAAATGATGATTTTTGAAGTATGACCTAAAAAATGAATGGTTTGGATTATGAGATTAGTTATGTGGTGGGCCAAAAAACATAATTAATTTCATATTAACTTATTAACTAATTAGCTTTAGAGCACTTCTCATAGATAAAAAGCAGACAAAAATTCATCCAAACTTAACTAATTAACTACTTCTACCTATATTTTCACTTTACGAGGATACCATTTTCTACATGACTGGATAACACTATTCTGGCATCATAAATGGCTTTATCCATTCCATATTCGTATATATATTGCTTTCCTATATATATATATGTGAGAGTGTACTGAGGAAATAGCCCCATCCTTACCATTTAAGTATTCATAAGGTAATGGCAAAAAAAAAAGTATTCATAAGGTAACCGGTAATCCTTGTTTTATATGGAAAATTTATATGTAACATTTTCAGTTTCTTTTAACAAGAATCTGCTTTCGATTTTTTTTTTAACAATATATATGCAAATAAAAAAAGTTCCATGATAAAAAATTAAGTAAATAATTTTAAAATCCGCTTTACAGCTCTTAATGATAAATAAACTCACATAAAATGTTGCAATGACAAAAATGTTCACTTTTTGACAAATAAAACTCATGTTATACGTTATAATGGGCCCTGTGCTTTTACGATGGCAAGCGCTCAGCACCCCACCGAGCACTCGGTGTGCCTCTTTTGTTTTTTTTTTTTCAAACTAGGCAAAGTGCCATTATTCGACAGTGGCAATCATTGCCCACGGTTTGAATAATAATAATTAGTAACAATTATTTTTACGTTATAATGCAGGTGAATATGACTTCATAAGCTTGAATTTTGTGTTTTATGTTGGTTTCATTAGTTTTGAACAATGACAATTTTCGAGCGCTCGATGAACAATGTTGAGCACTTGGCTCATTAAAGTGGACTAGTCTATCACCATGTTTTCCCAAATGGGTGGTTCGATCATGAGCTTTTCTATCTTGGACTTAAATAAACTCCCTATATGTATTGTTGATAAATAAGTCTAAATAAGAGATCAGTCCATACACAAAATAGTGTAGTTCTCCAATAATTGAAAAATTCGATGTTTTATGTAATGTCCCAATTTTTCATCCATGTTATTGTTAATTAGTAATATTCGACAATTATGTCAAAAATAATAATTATGTAAATAATTTTTTTAATATGTTATTCCACACAAGTTTAAAGAAAAAAGAATCTTATATTCTTGAACTATAATTTGTGACCTCTCTATTGAAAAATTGTTGCTGACGCATCAAATCAAGTGAACAACAAGCGGAAACCTGCAATCTGTTTTGGGTTTTACACCTTCATGATCTTCATCCTTTAAAAACTCAATGCACTTTTATATTTTAGTAAATTCATTTTTGTCTGCATGCATGAGACATGGCCAAATAATTGCATGTGGAGTTCATCACATCCCCTTTACAAAGTGTGTGTCCATAGATTCTATCAGGGTTGTCTCCAATTGTGTTGCTGTAGAAACCACCTGAGATGGAAGTGTTGGAAGATAAGGACTCAAGGAGCTGCTTCAATTCAGATTTGTTTCAAAATGGCTACTAGGAGTGTAGTTTCTGGCACCAGGTGAACAAAAAGTGGAAACAGGATCTGCAGCAGAAAGGGTAGCAGGCATGAATAGTGGTGTAATTATGAGAAGCATAACATGAGAAAGTGTGTCTTTGTTCATTTTCCAAAGATGAGAGCAGAGTGGACACAAATTAAGCCCATAAAAGAAAATAAAAGATGGAAAGAGATTTATTTAGCCCAAATTTTGTTTATCAAATAATGTAACATCCTTTCATTTATTCAATTCTGAATCTCAATTATTTATAATAAGATATTAACATGTATATATATATAGATATTATTTGGTGAACAAATTTGATAAAAAAAAATGAATGATATTATTGTTTTATGAGCGTAGCAACGGCTCAAAAGCCGCTGATTTTTTATTTTGAGTCTTTGGCAAGCAAAGTTTAACCATTGGTTCACATATGGCCAATATGGGTTAAGCTGTACGTTGATCATAGCACAAGAACTTCCTTGCTGAAGCTGCACAACCAGCTTGATAAAAGTCATGGTGTATGGATTAGGATAAGTTAAGGATGGATCTCTTAATTCTAATGTGACAAACAAAAGAGTCACGGTGATGGAGACTAGGAATATTGTTTACAAAGCTTTGATAATTAAAGAACAAATTACTGATAATCAAAGCCTTTGGCACCTGAATTTGATTATTGCATGCCATTGATCTTTATATGTAAAGTACTGTTGTGAATTACATGCATGCTTGATGAAAGTGTCATTATATATTTTAGCGTCGATGTCTAATTAAGGACTAACTAATAATTATAATTAAACTTAGTGAATCTAAACCAAAATTAATTGACAAGAAATGTAGAGATCCGAAGATCTTATATATATATTATAATGTAAACACTTTAGAATTAATTTCCAATATATAGACTGATTCCACGCTGAAGATATCTTGCTATCTGATTGACCACTCTGTTGAAGAGAGAGGTCATGAATGATATTACTAGTAAAGGATCAGGACTCAACCTAGAATGTACGTGGCACGAAATTAGGGACTTGACCTGTAGAATTTGAAACAAACAAGAATCCAAAGAAGCATATTTGGAATCAAATTTCCCCGCTACCGACATGACACCAAATTAATAAACAGCATCATCTGCATGCGTGTAATTTACGTAGGTTCTAGAATCTAGTACGTTTGAATTATTTATCACTAGCCTCTCTGCACGCGCTAATGTGTGTGCGAATTCAAATTGGCTTTTTCTATTGCACATACTTTAATTTTTGGATATACATTTCATTTATTACTATGCACCTTTGATGTTTTTTTTGTTTTTAGTGTGAGACTCTTTAATTCTTTTTAAGATTAACCTTAAATTTTTTTCCGTACACCGTTGATTTGTTACAGCAGTTGTTGTTATGAATCTAGTATCGGGTTCATCTCAAGTAATACACGCAAAAGGCTTTTTCCTTTTGACCAAATTATCTTTGTACTTTGTATTAAATTATCGTATTTTCATTCAAATATATAGATTCAAGACCAATATATCCTTGTTACCTTAGACCTACAACATCAAAATCAGGTATAGTTATTAGTTAACATTACAAAATTGACAAAATCTGTAAACTGAAATTCAAACATACTGCATCCAAATCAAAGTAAAAGTGAATTCATGTCTACAAACTAATGTTCTCTCCTAATACAGAGGCCAAAACCAAATATAAACTTGATTAAGAAAAACAGAGTAAAACATCAAAAATAGATTTGCAGTGGAAACACACCTGCCTTTGGTCAAATGAACACGATTTTTCTATGCAACAAACACAATTCAATAGACACACAATTTGATAATCGGAAACAAAGAAGTTCATATAATGGAAAGAAAACAAAAAGTGAAGAAATATGGGTTTAAAACATTTGCAAGGAAGATGAAGAAATCATGACGTTGTTAAACTGCTTTGAACGTGGTTTTAAGAATGGATTAAGATGAACAAAAACAGACCAAAGCTATAACCAAGAAAAAAACATACCTTAGCTCAAAAAAAAAAATGGATCTTCAAATTCAAGAAAGTGTAGGAACCTGAAATTAAAACAAAAATCCAATTAAACCAAAAAAAAAAAAAATTCACAATGAAAAAATTTGCAGGAAAAAAAAAAACCCCGAAATTGCCCAAATAAAACAAAGGGAACATCCAATCCCAAAACTNAAAACTCATAAGAAAAAAAGTAAGAACTCGTAACACCAATGCTTAAGCCTCAAATAGAGCTGTTCTCTTAGTCTTCTACAAAGTCCTGTAGCATAATAGAAAAAAGAAACATAAAAAAAAAATTTAATCAGCAGATATTTATAGGAGTGGTAATCAGAGATGTAGAAAGCAATTAAACTGAAAAATAAGATGGTTACAAAAGTGAAATGCAGAGAAAGAGAAAAGAGGCAAACTGATGCTCGACACAATTGAACTTCACACTTTGAGGCTTATGGTGGTTCTGCAAAGTCACTGTTGCTGATACTGCATTCTTTTACCTTTTTGCACTGGGAGTCTTCTTCTTGGAAATAATCTGTATTTTATGTTTGTGTAATTTCAAACAATAGAGATTTATAGATAATTGCAATTCTGTGTAGTGGTAGCTTAAGAAGAGTAAAAGACGGTTGAAAAGACGCTCTTTCTAAGTTGGACTCCTTTCATTGATTTATCCCACGTTCTTTTTCTTTTTCCTCTTTATTTGTTATTTATTTTGGTTTCTTATACTTTTTTACCCTCAATATACTAAATTGTTGTATTTAACTATTTTAATTGATAAAGGGTATCTTTGAAATTCTGGAAAATTTCACCTAGTGGAGGTGTTTGCTTTATATATATAGATATAATTGCAATAATGTTGGAATTATTAATTAATTTTGTTAGCTACATTTGTTCATCAAATAATGTGTTCGTGTATATATCAGGGTTGGCCTGGGGGGAAAATTTGGAATGGACCCTTTTGTATATAATTTTAGTTTTGCAAAAGAAAAAATTATAAAATTTTGTAAACCGATTTCCATTATATATAAAACAATATTACAGTGTGTAGAGCCTTGAACAAAAAGCAATTAAAATTGTAGAGTCTTTGCCTCTTTGGACATTTAAGTTTTGAACAAAAAGTAATAAAAATTTAGGGGCCTTTGGAGTACTTGTCAAACAACATACCTCATCAATCATCTCTAAATGCTTTACTAATGGGCCTTTTTAAGGAGTTGGGCTTTTTATTCTCTGTACATGGCAGTACACAGTTTCATCTAAAATTTTTTTTTTAGTGGCAGCATTATATTTTTCATGTATAATATATATATATATATTAATATACAAAAAAAATTTTGAGCCCTACTAGAAACTGGGCCTTGGGCGGTTGCCTCTGCCGGCCCTAATATATATATTAGTATCTTATTTATTAAAAATTAGATAATTTTATATTTGAATTAATGAAACACTCAAATTTTTAGGTTAATTAACAATGATGAACAAATTCGATGACTCTAATACATATGTATGACCGTATGAGCTATGTGCATGAGCTAGGTTGACTTGGATTCTGAATAAATGCATTTTAATACCGAATTCAGTTTAAAATTCAAGTAAAAAGCTTTATAATTAGATAACCCAAGACAAACGCAAATGCACTCACATGATACATGTTTGACAGTATGAGCTATGTGCATGAGGTTGATCGACTTGGATTAAGTTGACTTGGATTCTGAATACATGCATTTTACTGAATTCATCAGTTTAAAATTCAAGTAAAAAGCTTTATAATTAGATAACCCAACACTAACGCAAATACACTGACATGACAAGCAATAGCTACAACAGTCAGGGATTTGATATAATCATATAACCATGTCAATATACACACCAAGTCAAAGCCGTCATGCAACAGTTCAACTTCAGATTTCTTAAATATCATATCAAATCAGTAATAATTAGTAATTAACTATATATATATATATATTGGGTTTTCAGTGCTGATATCATAGTTTTAAACTTTTAGTGTTATGTTAAGATAGCTACTTTTTTATTTGGTTTGATTCTATCTATCAACTTGGTGCCATTGGCAGGTCGGTCCAGAGGTTGACTGACAAAATATATAGTTTTCTTTTTTTAGAAAAAATATATATATAATTATATATATTTTTTTATCCGAATGTTACTTTCGAATAAGAAAAAAAAAACTAGATATACTGAATTTGACTTCATTATATTTTATGACTAATAACAGAATGCTTCTATCTAAAATTTCAAATTACATTTGTCAGTCAACCTTTGGCATTTAGGGGTGGGAAAAAAACTCAGCAAACCGTGGAAACCGACCATTCCACACCGAGTTGATTTGATTTGGTTCTGTTTTTTCTACAAAAAATAAATAAATAAATAAATAAAATTGATTTGAGAAACCAAACCAAATTAATTGTCATTCATGGATCGGTTGTCAGTTTGGTTGCTTCAAAAATGGCGGTTCCCATAACCGAATCTCAAATTTATTTTCATGCTTTCATTGGTTGTCTACATTTTCATTTGTTTTCAACGATATTGAACTTACCTCCAACTACACTACTGAAAAGTGAAACAATCCTTAAATTGTCGGGAATATATAGATGAAAAATGTTTAAAATGGTTGTGGATCAAAACAACCGTTCGTAGTGAAAATAATGCACAACCAATCGATAGTGCATTAGGAAGTTAAAAACTCCCGTATGTCCAAACTTTAAAAAAATTTATAAATAATCATTCTCTTATTTAGTTATAAATTCTGGTTCTTAGTTACAAATATAGGTGTCGATCAATCGGTCATTTAATGTTTAAGTTTTAACTCTTAAACTTTTAGTTACCATACTTTAAAATAAAGCTCTAAATGAGTGATTTTATATTCTAAAATAAGCAATTCTATCGAGAATATAATAAGAAAATGAGAAAAAAGTTGTCGGTCAAAGCATAGGGACTTCACATTAAAGAATCGCCAATTGATATTCCTTCTATGCCGATTCTGGCATCCTAAATGGCTTTATCCATTCCATATTCGTATATATATTGCTTTCCTATATATGTGAGAGTGTACTGAGGAAATAGCCCCATCCTTCCCATTTAAGTATTCATAAGGTAATGACCAAAAGAAAAAATATTCATAAGGTAACCCAGGTTTTATATGGAAAATTTATATGTAACATTTTAAGTTTCTTTTAACAAGAATCTGTTTTCGATTTTTTTTTAAAAAAAATATATATATGCAAATAAAAAAAGTTCCATGATAAATAATTAAATAAATAATTTTAAAGTCCACTTTACATCCCTTAATGATAAATAAACCCACATAAAAGGTTGCAATGACAAAAATGTTCACTTTTTGACAAATAAAACTCACGTTATAACGGCCCCGTGTTTTTACAATGGCAAGCACTCGGCACACCACCGAGCACTAGGTGTGCCTTTTTTTTTTTTTTTTTTTTTTTTTTTCAAACTGAGCAAATTGTCATTATTCGACAGTGACAATCATTGCCACTGTTTGAACAATGACAATTAATAACAGTCATTTTTACGTTATAACGCGGGTGGATGTGACTCTATAAGCTTGAATTTTGTGTTTTATGTTGGTTTTATTAGTTTTTTATATATTTATGTCAAAAAAGGTATAAGGTATATTTATAAGTATCATTTTTATGCAGTTTCAAATATTGTCATTGTCGAACAGTGACAATTTCCAAGCGCTCGATGAACAATGCCGAGCACTTGGCTCATTAAAGTGTACCGGCCTGTCACCATGTTTTTCCAAGTGGCAAGTGGACCTTCCGATCATGAGCTTTTTTGTTTTAGACTTAAAAAAACCCCCTATATGGATTGTTGATAAATAAGTCTAAATAAGAGAGTCCATACAAAAAATAGTATAGTTCTCCAATAATTGAAAAATCGGATGTTGTTTTATGTAACATCTGAATTTTTCATCCATATTACTGTTAATTAGTAATATTTGACAATTATGTCAAAAATAATAATTACGTTAATTTTTTTATATATGTTATTCCACACAAGTTTAAAGAAAAAATAATCTTATTTTCTTGAACTATAATATTTCAAAATTATTGATATATGATCATTAGTCACAATTTGTGACCTCTCTATTGAAAAATTGTTGCTTACGCGTCAAGCCAAGTGAACAACAAGCGGAAACCTGCAATCTGTTTTGGGTGTTATTAATGATACACCCCTTTTACACCTTCATCCTTTAAAAACTCAATTCACTTTTATATTTTAGAAAATTCATTTTTGTCTGCATGCATGAGCTAGCCATGGCCAAATTGCCATAGCTTTCAGCGTTTTAGACTTTTAGTGCTTTTAGATATTTTTAGAAAACAAGGCACATGGACACTTTTGATTTGTCCACGTCAGGATATAAAGATCCTCAATTCTCAGGACGCCAAATGTATTTCCCTCCGCAACAAATAGTGAAGAGTAACAGTCATGTATATATATATGGCCACACCACACTCAGCTTAGTAAGTTCCATGCCGTAAATGTGACCCACTATCCAACTTCTTCGATCTTCCTCTCAAAACCTCATTTTCATCTGGGTTTTTCTTCTTTTCCCTTCTTGGTTTCTCTTATTTTCTCCTCTTGCTTAATTCAAGATTTGAGTGCAACAACAATATGAGTGTTAGGCTTTTGTTCGGAATCCTCGGTGGGTTTTCTTTTCAATTTTCCATTTGCTTTCTGGCTTTTTGTTTCTCAATTGGGTTTCTTAATTTCATTGCACATTTGCTCTTCCTTTAGGATTATATATGTGTGTACGTGTTGCTTGTTTTTTGGTTTTCTGATATCATGGATTGCTCTTTATTTTTACACAGGAAATATCACTACGTTCTTCCTCTTCTTATCCCCAGCGTATGCACCTCTCTCTCTCTCTCTCTCTCTCAAATGGAATTGCTTTGGGTCTGAAAATCTTTGTTTAAGTTAATTAAAGACTTTTCATATTTTTTTTAATATTTAGAATTTTCACCCTCGAGTAGTGCTCGAACAAGCTTCTTTAGATAAGTGCTCAAAGACCTCTCCAGTACTACTCGATGGGGGTTCAAGCATTTCTAGAGGGGATAAGCTCGATGGTTAAATTCTAAAAATTTTGAAAAATATTTTTAATTTTTTTTTGGCCAAAAAAAAATACATTTAAAATCTTTAATAAAACAAAAATGGGTTAGTTTTCAAATTTTTCATGTTTCATAAATTTCCTTTATTCTAATCTTTTGGATGATGGTTAATTAATAGGAAAACATTTTGGGGCATAGTACAAAACAAAAACACAGGACACTTCTCATGCATTCCCTATGTGATGACTTTCTTCAATAATCTCATTTCCATTTGGTAAGTATATATATATATATATATGCTAATTCTCATACGTTTCTTTGTTTGGATCTTTCTCTGTCATTTAGTATATATATGCTAAAGTATATATATGCATATATAATTAACCAAACAGGTATGGTCTTCCTTTTGTGTCCCCAAACAACATACCTCTTGTGGTAATCAATGGGATTGGTGCACTGTTTGAAGTCATATATATCGTGATCTTCTTCAAATTTGCCCCATGGAAAATGAGGTCTACAATTGCTGGCCTCTTAACTCTTTTGCTGGCTGTGTTCGCTACTGTGGCCTTGGTCTCATTTTACCAACTGACGGACCACAACATCAGACAGAAATTTTGTGGCATCGCAAACGTTATAGCTTGCATTTTTATGTACTCCTCACCACTATCAGTTATGGTAAGTTGTATATTTAGTTAATTATCATGCTTATTTTATACCCATACATCTTAATTGAGATTCATATATTATATACTAATTTGTGTTTAAAATGTGTGTGTTTGTGTATGCAGTGGAGGGTTATCAAAAGTAAGAGTGTGGAATTTATGCCATTTTGGGTGTCACTATTTATTTTATTGGCATCTACATTCTGGTTCATCTTTGGTCTACTTAACCATGACATATTTGTTATTGTAAGCACTTAATTATGTCCCTTCTTTCTTAATTACAAGTTTTCAATCTGTCTTTTTACTATATATATATGTATACTTTTCAATTCCACCTCCATCAGTCAAAAGCAGAATTCACAGATTTGTTATATAAGCAAAATGCTATGGTTTGTGCAGATCCCAAATGGGACAGGGTGTGTAGTTGGGGTAGTGCAGCTGATCTTGTATAGCTTCTACTGTGGCAACAATGGCAAACACCCTTCTGATAAGGAGTCTGTGGAGCATGGCAGAGTTGAGATTGTGGGGTTCGACCCAAATCATAAAAGTGGCAAACCTCAAGCGTCCATCTAGTAGACCTCATTTTTGAGGCAATTTCACGTGTGAAAGTTTCTTATCTTTTTTATAACTTATTTTATTGTAACGACTAATGAAATAAACTCTGTAATGTGTTGGTGGATTCCACTTCACCAATTCAATTTACTTTGTTTTATTATAGAGAGGTAATATTGGCACTCCAGTTTTCTATACCTACCCTCCTCAAATTCATTTTAATACTGTTATATCTTTTTGTTATTTTAATTTCCAAAATTATCCTTCATCCTTTATCCTTTAATTCTTTACACCCTTTTTAGCTCCACCTACCCGTTTTAGTTTTCTACCTTCTGTTAACATTGCTTAGTTCGGAAGAACATTTCTCCTGTTTTTTTTGTTTGGTCTTTGAATCAATTAAAGCAAAATCCTTTGATGGTGATGAAGAAAACGAAGAAGAAACTCACTTTCATCTTTTTGCTCATCTATTGAGATTAGAATTGCGATAATAACGATTTTAGAAGAAACCTTATCTTCCCCGTGATAAAACCATGTGCAAAGGATGTTGTATTTGTAATAATAGCAAGGTGGAGTTGAGATTGTGGGGTTCCGGCAAACCATAAGGGTACGTTTGGTACGCTGGACTGTGTTGGACTGAACTATTTTTAAGGATTATGTTGGATAGTGTTGGATTGGAGTAAGTTGGACTAAGTGTTATCTTGTGTTTGGTGCTGCGTCGGATTATGAAGCTGGATAAGCTAAATAACACTGTACTGTGTTTGGTGGAGTGTCGGACTAAGTTATAATTATTTTAATTTTTTAAATTTATAAAAAAATTTAATTATCCTAAAAAATAATATGGCCAATTAACTTTTTTTATTTTAATAAAATGTTGCACATGTTTTTCTTCTCTATAAAATAATTGATTAATTTGTTTTTTATTAAAAAAAATGCTATCACATTGCATCTCTGCATTTCGTTGTACATCATCTCATGAGTCTCATCTCCTAAATCAAATACTGTGGTTTTTTTTTTCCCAAAGTCATTGACCAGCATAAGCATCCATAAGATCAATAAAAATCTGATAAAAGCCCATGAGGGAAACAGAGAAGATAAACCCCATTAGATCAAAACCCAGAAAAAAAAACCCAATGAAAATAATAGATCAATATTCCAATTGATCAATCCCAAAAAAAAAAAACCCAGTAGACTTGTCGTTGTATCTCTCTCTCACTCTCATATCCATCCCCAATCTTGAAATCTCACTACAAAAATCTGTGAAAATCAATCCTCTCACATTATCATATCAAAATCAAAACCAAAGCAAAACAGCAACCCCCATTTGGCTATTCCCCAAGCCCACCACTTTCAAAACTGAAACCCACCAATCAATGGACAACAACCCCAACACCACCACCCAAAACCAAGCTCAGTCCTCTGCCATCGCATATGTACCCACCACCTCTTGCAGCAGCAATTCTAAATCAAGCTTGTCCAGAGAGAAAGTGAGAGGAGAGAGAGGAGAGAGATGAGCGAGAGAGAAGGGGGCGAAGTCTATCCCCGGCTTTGGTTCCTCATCGGCCCACTGCGACTTCCTCTTCCGTGTGCCGCTACCCATCTCGTCGCCACCGCCCTAGTTGTTTGTCTCAGGCTGAGGGTCCCATCAGCTACGGCGACGGCGCCTGCTCGTCGTCTCCTCCTCCCCGCTCGAGCAATCCCTGTCGGCACCACTGTGGTGGGTGTTGGTCAATCCATTTTCCGACAACAATGGTTTTTGGATATCAGGTCTAAGAGCAATTTGCTCGTTGGCATCGATCGAATTAGAATTACCATTTTCAGTAGCTTCAATTGGAGGAGGGTTGGGGTTTGATTGGAGAGCTTCTGATGGGTGCTATTTTGCGAGAGAGAACACGGGTGTTGTTTAGCGAAGGGTCTGAGACCGCGTTGTGTTATAACGCCTAAGAAGGTGATTTTAAGTTGGGCCGGATATTGGAGTCCCGCTTAAGCTTAGCTTTGTATGTGCCAAACATGATATTATGGGCTTATTTAACACTATCCGGGCTAACACGGTGAAACAAACGGGGCCTAAAAGTGATATCTTTAATCGTCCATCTAGTAGGCCCCATCTTTGAGGCAGTTTCACACGTGGGACTGCACAAAGCTCCACTTCTAAATGGGCCCCAATTTTTGTTTTAATTTAAGAAATTGATGCCATTTTTTATTTTTAGTAAATTATATTTAAATTAATAAAATATTTTAATATTACATAATAATTAATGTAAATTTTCTTTTTCCATAAAGGTCAATCAGTTTTGAAATTATATATCATTTTAGTCACTAAGTCCAATCCACTTGATGATATAATGTATTTTAGTGCATTAGAAAATATCAATTTGCCCCTCCTTTTTTTTTCATTATTTATGAGCATAAAATTATGACATTATCCTTAATTTAGTTTAGGGTATAGAAATGAAGTACATAGTACATAAATGAGGTTTAGAATTTAGAATTAGGATTTTGGAATTTATGACTTAAGGTTTAGGTTTGTTCAAAACCCGAAAGCTAAACCCTAAATCATTTTGCTGAGTAACATTCAAATACAAACTTGATACAAATTTAAATATGAATAGTAATGCATGTTTATTAATTTATTTTAATTCATATTTTTTTCATTTTAATCAATATTGACTAAAAGAAATTTTGAAAAAGTGCATTAATTGAAATGTAATTGTGAAAAAATTTATTAATTTATTTGTAATTAACCATTTTTATTTTTGTTCTTTAATTCCAAAAGTTTCTTGTCTCTTTTAAATGCCTACTATAACGACTTATGCGACAAACTCTCTAAAGTAGTGGATTCCACCTCACCGTTTCAATTTATTTTGTTTTATTATAATAGGTTTCTTTAGTTTTTTTTTTCTTTTGTTTTATTACTTGTGAAACTTTGTTTTTATTCTTTTTTCTAATAAAGTTTGCAATAAGTTTATTTTTCTAGGAGGTACACCTCATTTTTTTCTTTGCGTTTCTATTTTATCTTTTGGTTTAGAATGCATTCCATCTTTTTGACCAAAAAAAAGAATGCATCATCATCACCTGCTGGTGTTTTGTTTCGTAGTGAACATTTAGTTTCTTTCCAAACTGGATTTCCCATCTAGGCTTCTAGCTTTTCCTTTTCAATAAGTGATATTGACAATTGCAAATAATTGGATATTGATGGATTTTAATTATACAAACAAATGTAGGGTACAGTATTACTGTTTTTAGTTGAATCTTGCATGTACTAGTTTTTATGAGTTACCAAGTACACCAATTGTTGGCATGTATATTGCCCAAAGTATCAACCCAGACCATTAGCAGTATTTGACATTTGAAATCAAAATAATTCAATATGGATTCAATATAAATAGAACTTAAGTTCAATATTCGGATTTTGATGATGAGTTCAATGCGCCTCAAAGTTGTAGGCAATTTCCCGTAACATCATAGAACTTTATGTTCTTAACCACATAGAACTCCAGGTTCTAAAAAATAATTGAAAATATCGAGGTCATGGATCTTCTGATTTCAATAGAAAATCATGAAACTTCTAGTTTTTTTATTGAACTTTATGTTCCAATTTAATAGTGCACCTTTGCACATATACTGCCAGAACATTAGGTTCTTGACAAAGAGTAAATTGTGAACTTTATGATCGATGTTCATATTGACTTATATATCTGAAATTAATTTGGTTTGGGATATTAAGATGTTCAAATTCATGGAAACTCTATTACTATAAAGATTTTGTAATAAATGCTTTTGGGAATCATCAATATAGAACTTTGTTCGTTGGGTGATATAATATAGATCTTTTAGAGCATTCAATTAAGGTTACAAATTGTATTAGCTTTTGCTAATTTGAATTCGAGATTTCTTTTTTTCAGTCGATAAATTTGACTGGTCAAGCCATTAAATATCTCCATGTCTTTTCATGTAATAATAAAGAAACTTTTCTTCTAATTTGATTGAGGAGCTTTAGTGCTCTTTTAGTTGTATAAGCAATGAGGATCTTCAGGGTCACCATTGATTTTATGATATTTGAAGATTTTCGAGCCCTCATTAATTGTATAAGAATTTAGGCATCTTGACACGTACTCATTTGATTGTATAAGAATTGAGGTATTTTTGGCGCACATTCAGTTGTATAAGGATTAAGTATCTTCTAGCCCTTAATAAAGTATATAAGGATTGAAGATATTCTAGCCCTCAATCTATATTTATTTAGGTTTTAACTCTGTCCAAAATTTCGAAGTTAGAATTTAATATAAAGCCGATAAACCAGTACCGAGCGTTCGGGAGAAGAAGAAAATAGCATTGTCGAGCGCTCGGTGCTGGAAATCCGTAAAAAAAAATTGCGAGCGTCCGCCCTAGAGAAGGACTAATATATATATATATACGGTGGCACTCTTGTGCAGACGCATCCGAACAAAAAAAACAGTGTGGACCTTGTGTAAAAAAAAAATTTTGCGAGTACTCGCCAATCCCACCGAACGCTCGGTAGTGTAAGTCCGCAAAAAAAAATAAATGCAGGCATCCGCTCTAGAGAAGGACTATATATATATATATACAACGAAACTGCAAAGTCACATATAAAAGTTTTATATATACCAACATAGATTGATGTTCTAGCATGGTAGTCCATCATGAATTCGTAAGAAAATGGTTTCTTGTACGCCTGAAGCGTGACGAATCTATAGGTTCTAAATTTTAGCTCCCAAGAAGTGGAGAGTATATGAAATGGTCCACACAAGCTCAATTAATTAAAATTAAAAATTCATACTCTCTACACAAATCATCCTAGAAGAGATGATCGACAGTCCCTAAAGCGACTATAAAAAGCCCCTGAAGAGGTATGGATCGATACCTAATTACAAAGATATATTTATATTTAATTCATGCAAATGAGAATTATGAGATCGTTAATATATTGATGATATATTTTGTTTATAGTAGCTACTAAAAATCTTCAAGGACTATAATGATGTTGAACCAAAGTTACTATAGATGTCGACAAAATTAAATGATTGGTCAAACTGGAAAGAGGCAATTCCAGTAGAATTGAACATCATTAAAAACATGGAACGTACAATAAGAACCTATAGTTCAAACACCTTGAAGGCTATAGTTCAAACACCTTAAAGGTTATAGAGTGTTTGAAATAAAGTGAATAAAGTCACTATATATATATAATGGCACAACGTTTCTCTAAAGAAACATGAGATTGTAGCAATGAAAAATATATATTCTCATATTATAGATGCAACCGCGTTTTAACAAATCCAGTAAATTTAATGTGTTCATTGTATATGGAGATTTACATACCATATGAAAATTTTTAATGATTATGAAATGCTTGAAACATATCTCCAGAATCGATTTAATTCCTAAGGAATATATGACAAATTACTAGTAAAATCTCGAATTAAAAACTGTAAAGTGCCATGAAATATTATATGCTTAAAGCAAATCAATCCTTGAATGATTAAAAGAGCCTGAAGCTCAAAGTATTTACTCAACTTTATCACCATGAATATAGTCAAAATTGCCTCATTGAGTACTTTCATTAGAACCTGAATTCGGAAATGTTGCAACATATATTCAAACTCTTAAAAGAAGTTATGAATTAATTAAGGCTCCTGAAGAGCTTAGAAAATTATTGAATGCTAGAATATTGGATTTAAAAAGAAATGACCTTGGTAAATGAAAATAGTGTCTCGAGCTGCAAATCGAGTACTATATTAGTAGAATTTGTATGCCCCAACGGTTGTTCAGTCTATTGGCACTGAGAATGATTACATTCCTTCCTAAGGAAGATGGAGGAAATATCTTTGGACCAGAAGCACCATGTCTTAGTGTAATTGGTGCCTTATTAAATTTAGCACAATCCAGTAGACCGAATATGGCATTGTTGATTGTATTATGTAATTTTTTCAATACCCAAAGTTTTTCATAATTATTAATATCTTTTTAGAGAGAATTGTTTCTAACTACTTTATTTAGTGGAACTATATTTTGTTAGTATTACTCTAACCCCAACAGGAATTTAACATATGGTGACAATCATATATCTCCTGATAGTTTAGAAGCCATGTTCATACAAGCACTGTCAAACTTCACTCTCTAGAAGATGATATACGAGACATCATTATTTGCTGAATTATTGAGCTAGTCAAATTAAAGCTTATTGTTATTAGGGGGAGCATACAATCATTTTGCGCGTTGTACTCTTTTTCCTTCGACTAAGTTTTTGTCCCATTGGGTTTTTCCTAACAAGGTTTTAATAAGGTAAAATGCATTCAACATTGTATCATTGATATTACAAAATGTTGCATCCAACATTGTATTACTTTGGTTTTGTCCAATTCAATGTAAAATATGAGACATTAAAGGCTTATCCTAATCATCCAAGAATCTATAAATAGAGGCTTATGTGAATGAGAAATACACTCTGATTCCTCCATAATTCTCTCTTATGTTCTCTTATTATTTTTGTTTGTGGGAAAACCCACACCAATCTACATCGATCCGAATAAGCCAATCACGGCTCGACACGTGGCTGGTCAATATCCACCTCGGAGTTGACTATCAGTGGTCAAAACTTTGACCTCCACATCAGCACTTCCTTTGCTAGCTCGGACCGGTCTCCGTGCCGGGTCCTCCATGTTCGGTCCGAGCCGAACCGACGATCTTCCAAGGGATTGAATGTCCATCTGTCCACGGTCATCTCGGCTCGGCTCGGCACCGAAGTGACCTCCTTTCGAGCTCTAGCGTCGGTTAGTTAGGGCTCGGAAGGGTCCCTATCTTTTGGGTCGGCTCGGTCTTGAATTCCATATCCGATCCGATCACACATGGACTTCATGCATACGCAGAAGGAACATCTGTTCGGTTCGGCTCGGCTCTCCGCCGCCATTCCCAGGAAGATCACGTTGGGATGAACCGTCACACTTGAATGCACCTGACACAAACCTCCTGACAGATAGAATATCCAGTCTGCATTCATGACTATTGGGGCAGTTTTCCTGAACCTTCCAACCTTGCATTTAATGGGGCATTCAATGCAACATTGAATGCAGAGGAGGTGAGCAGCTGGACATGCAACTAGGTCTGACCAGGTGCGTGGGTCTCTGGCAGCCACTCGTTCACATGCAGGTATCTTACTCATCAAGACTTCCTTTGCTTATATATATCAACTCATATGTGCAAAACCAACACTACAAACCTACCTACGAAAACACTTACACAAAAACTCTTACTCACCCAAGAGCATACCCAACTTGCTGAGAATAACCCAGAACATTTGCCTTGTTCTTCCCATTCTCCCAAGTTCTTCCTTTGTTCTTCCTCACCCACCATCAAACACCATCACTGACTTCATCATCGGAGCGTGTTTGGCTGGTACCACACCGGTCCATCTCCTTTGATCTTGTTTCTCTTGCAGGAAGATCCCAATCAACATCCACGTCAACATCCAGCAAGACTTCGGATCAGCCAGGTCACTATCTAAGTTGTTGCATCTGCCTTACGAGAATTTGCATCAACAGATTGGCGCCGTCTGTGGGAAGATCGACTTCAGCCGTTGTGTTCATCACTGCAGGTGCTAAGCTCTTCCTTCAAGCAAGTCATCATGGCTACCGTCTATCAGGACAGCGGTTCTTCTTCAGGAGCGTCTCAGAATGATGAACAACATCAGCCTGAGACGCCTGAGAAGACGAGGGGAGCACAACTCCCCGGAACATCAAAGTCCAAAGGTTCCTCCAAAATCCGAGCTGCTCACAAACTCCTCAAGGAAAGCCAACGGCATCTGGCCGCTGAGAATGCACTCCTGAAGCAGAATAACGAGCTGCTCGCAAAACAGGCCGAGCTAGCCGGGGAACTTGCACGCCATCGTGCTCAGCTCGAGAAAAGTGGGGGTTCGGGTTTCCAATCGCGCCGAACCCGAGCCGAGCAAGAGGTCCTTTCACCGTCTCCTTCTCGGCAAAGCACTCCTGCCGAGCCGAATGACCAGACCGATCGGCAGGATGCTGACTACGCCTTCCCGGGCTTCGAGGACATGCCCCCGGCCGAACAGGCCGAGTTCCTAAACGCCCACCGTCTTCTTCAGCAAAAACAGGCAGCCTTCAGGAAACGTTTACCCGGGAGTTCAGGGGGAGACCGCGCTGACCTGAATACGAATCAGCGACCGCCAGCCCGAGCCAGATTGGGGGTCAACAGTCCAACCGATTCGGCCGAAACCAGGGGCCCGATTAGGAATAGGCTCGGTCCTATCGCCAGCCAAAATCCTTCCCCATCAGGAGCTCATTTGGGGAGACGATCAGTGAGCGACCGACTGGGATCTACTATGATCATGTCGGATCGACAACCGGCGAGCGAGAGGCTCACTCATCAGCCGATGAGTGAGAGACTCGGCAACCGGGCCGAGTGCTCAGGGGAAAATGTGGCTGAGCCGACCCCGCCCAATGTGGAAAATCTTGTCCGGACTTTGGTCCAGGACCAGATCTGGAGCGTCCACGATCGGCTCGGCCAAGTCGAGGTCTTCAGGGGGTACACCGGTAGAGCCGACCACGGAGAGGAACTCCCCCTCCCGTACACCAGCAGAATCATGGATGCTGAGGTCTCCCGCGACACCAAACCCCCCAAGATGGATCAGTACGATGGGGCCAAGGATCCCTACGACCATCTCGACAGCTTCAGATACGCCATGGAGGCCCGTCAGGCATCTGAAGCTACTAAATGCCGAATCTTCCCTTCAACCCTGAAGGGATCGGCTCGGGGTTGGTTCCGAACCCTCCAGCCCAACTTCATCGACTCCTTCTCCGACCTCCGGAGGGCCTTCCTGGCGAGATATCGGGTTGTATCCGAACGACTCTACAACTTGAACGATATGTCGCTTATCAAACAGCAGGAAGGGGAGAGCCTCAAGGCCTATCTGATCCGCTTCAACATAGAGTATACGAAGTGCGACGATTGCGATGACAGATCGGCTAAGAATGCTCTCATGCAGGGTCTGCTCGCCGGAGGACTCCGCTCCCACCTAATGAGGAACCCCCCGTCTACTTACGATGAGCTTTCAGCCGAAGCCACCAAGTGGGCGCGGGCTGAGGAGTGGGATGCCCAGGTGGAGGCCCTGAATCCCAGGCCGACCCCAGCCAAGAGGAAGGAGGGAGAGGTTACAAGCCCCAAACCCCAGGTCCAATCCAAGAAGACCAGGACCGAGGAGCCACGCCAACTTCTGGGCAAGGGGCCCAAGTTCATCTAGTACACGGAGTACACTCCCCTCAACGCCGGTCTGGAGACGATCTTCTCCAAAATCAAGGACCAACTCCCGGCTGCCAGGGAGATCAAGGGACCATCCCCAGACAAAATCAAGGAGGGCGTCTTCTGCAAATACCATTCCAATCACGGCCATGTCACGGGTGATTGCTACGCCCTCCGCGACGGAATTGAGACTCTTGCCCGATCGGGTAAGATCAATCAATTCCTGGCCGGCGGGCCTCGGGTACCCAAGGCCGCGCTGAAGAAGCCCACCAACACCATCGAGGTCCAGGATGCCGCCATCGGATCGATCGGCGGGGGACCAACCTTCGTGGGGAGTTCTAACCGATCCCAGAAGGGGTATGTCAGACAGGCGGCTCAAGCTCACGAGTCCCTGTCAATCCAAGCAGGTCAGCCCAACACTTCCAAAAGGCAACGGAAAGATTGGGCACCGGTGACCTTTGAGCCTAACGAGGCAAATGAGATCATCTTCCCCCACTATGATCCGGTCGTCATAGTGGCTGAGGTGGCCGGGACTACCATTGCACGCTCCTTCGTCGATGGAGGGAGCTCAGTCATCATCCTCTACCACTCTGCGTTCGCGCAGATGGGCATCGGAGAGGATAAGCTGGAGACCGACACTCCCGCCTTGGTCGGGTTCAGGGGAGAAGTGGTTCAGCCCCTCGGACACATCTACCTTCCCCTTTCGCTCGGGAAGGGACCGATCAAGAAGACTTGTATGACGTACTTCATCGTCGTCAAGCGCCCATCGGCTTACAATATCATCCTAGGCAGACCAGCTCTGGTCGACCTTGACTGCATCGTCCATTACGCCAACCTCCTCATCAAGTGTCCGGTGGGCGATGATTGCAATGTCATCCAAGGGGACCAGTGCTCGGCTCGGTCTTGCTATGCCGCCTCTATCAAGCAAAAGGGTCAGCTGCCGAATTCACAGGAACTTGACTCCATCGCTGATTCGGGCAGGTGGCCGAGGGCGGAGACGTTCGACTTCTCTTCCGAGCCGAACCCAGAATCTCGGCCCCTTCCCGCCGAGGCCTGGGAGGAAGTGCCGATCTCGGACGATACCCCGGATCGGCTCGTCCGAGTGGGGACTCAGATCAGCCCCAAGCAACGTTCCGCCATCATCGACTTCCTCCGTGTCAATGCGGAAGTGTTCGCCTGGTCTTACGATGACATGCCAGGCATATCGTCTGACGTGATCACCCACAGGCTGAACATCGAACCGGGATGCAAACCGGTCCGTCAGAAGAGGAGGTCATACGATCCGGTCCGATACGCCGCCATGGCTGAAGAGGTAGCCAAGTTGCAAAATAACGGGTTCATCCGGGAGGTCAACTATCCCGACTGGCTTGCCAACGTGGTCATGGTGAAAAAGAACAACGGGAAGTGGAGGATGTGCGTGGACTTCACTGACCTGAACAGGGCTTGTCCCAAGGACAGCTTTCCCTTGCCCAGGATAGATCAGCTCGTCGATGCGACAGCTGGACATCAACTCCTCAGCTTCATGGACGCCTACTCTGGGTACAATCAGATCCTCATGCACAAATCTGACCAGGAGGGCACATCCTTCATAACGGACCGCGGCATGTACTGTTACAAGGTCATGCCCTTCGGCCTCAAGAACGCCGGAGCCACCTACCAAAGGCTGGTCAACCACATGTTCAGATCTTCCATAGGCAAATCCGTAGAGGTTTACGTGGATGACATGCTGGTCAAAAGCATCAAGGCTGACGATCACGTCAAGGACCTCTCAGACATGTTCGGAGTCCTGAAGGAATATCAGATGCGACTGAACCCAGCCAAATGTGTCTTTGGGGTTCGGTCTGGGAAGTTCCTTGGCTACCTGGTCAGCCAACGGGGGATCGAGGCCAATCCAGAAAAGATCCAAGCCCTGATCAACATGAAATCCCCAAGGACACGCAAGGAAATCCAGAGTCTGACTGGAAGAGTCGCCGCCCTGAACCGGTTCATCTCGAAGTCCACTGACCGGTGCCTCCCTTTCTTCAAGGCCTTAAGGGGAGCAGGGAAGGGCATAGAATGGACCCCCCAATGCGAACAGGCCTTTCAAGATCTGAAAAGGCACATGGGGGAACCTCCCATCTTATCCAAACCAGAGGAAGGTGAAGAACTTTTTCTCTACCTCTCTGTTTCTGACTCGGCTCTCAGCTCAGTTTTAGTAAGAGAGGTCGGCGGTGTACAACACCCCGTCTTCTATACGAGCCGAGCCCTCGCCGATGCCGAGACCAGATATCCAAAATTCGAGAAAATGGCTCTCGCCCTGGTCAGCTCGGCTCGGAAATTGAGACCCTACTTCCAGGCTCATTCAATCGTCGTCTTGACGGATCAACCGCTCAGACAAATCCTGGCAAAACCCGAGACCTCGGGTCGGCTCATCAAATGGTCAGTCGAGCTCGGCGAGTTCGACATCATCTACCGTCCCAGGACGGCAATCAAAGGTCAGGCCATGTCGGACTTCATCTGTGAGTCGACCACCACGACGGAGGACCCACCGCGCACCGACGCCGTACCGACAGCATCCGATCCAAACACAATCAACGAACGTGGCCAGGCTGATCTTCTCACCTGGATCCTCTATGTGGACGGATCTTCCAATGCCATGGGAAGCGGCGCCGGGCTTGTTTTGATCTCCCCAGAACAAGTTGTGATGGAGTATGCTCTTCGCTTCAGATTTCAAGCATCCAACAACGAAGCAGAGTATGAGGCACTCATCGCCGGACTCAGACTGGCAAAAGAGCTCGGCGCGACCGAACTGAATATCTTCAGCGACTCCCAACTCATCGTCAACCAGATATTGGGAGAGTATGAAACTCGAGAACCTAGCATGACTGCCTATCTCGAGAAGACTCGTTTGCTACTTGGGAACTTCCATAAGTACAAAATATCTCAAATCCCGAGGGCAGATAACTGCAGAGCCGATGCCTTGGCACGCCTGGCTTCGGCCACGGACACCGGATCCGCTAGGCACGTTCCAGTTGAAATCTTGGACAGACCTAGCACCGCCGAAAACGAAGTCACCGTCATGCAGACCGAGGCCGAGCCGAACTGGATGACCCCGATCATCAGTTACTTGGTCTCCGGGATCCTCCCCCCAGAGAGGGACAAGGCGCGTCTTATCAAAACTAGATCGGCTCGGTTCAGTATCATCGATGGTCAGCTCTACAAGAGGAGTTTCTCCCTGCCCTACTTGCGATGTGTCACTCCCCAAGAAGGTCAGGACGTGCTGAGAGAAATCCACGAAGGGATATGCGGAAACCACTCTGGAGGAAGAGCCCTCGCCTACAAGACGATCCGGCAGGGCTACTTCTGGCCAACGCTGAACAAGGACGCAGATCATCTGTCTCGTGCTTGTATCAAATGCCAGCAATTTGCCGCGGTCCCCCATCAACCTCCCCAGTTGCTGACCTCCATATCTAGTCCTTGGCCGTTCGCGCAATGGGGACTCGATCTGATCGGTCCTATGCCGAAGGCGAAGGGGCAAGTCACAATGGCCGTAGTAGCAGTCGACTACTTCACCAAATGGGCCGAGGCCGAGCCCCTAGCCACAACCACAGCCGAACGGATGGAGACCTTCGTCTGGAAGAACATCATTTGCCGGTTCGGCATGCCGCACACCATCATTGCGGACAATGGCAAACAGTTCGACTGCAAGAGATTCAGGAGTTTTTGTTAACGTCTGAGCATCAACTTGCGCTTCACCGCGCCTTACCATCCGCAGTCGAACGGACAGGTCGAGGCCATCAACAAGATCATCAAGAAGACCCTCAAGACTAAACTGGACAATGCTAAGGGAAATTGGCCTGAACTCTTGCCAGAGGTGCTTTGGTCCTACCGAACTTCCTATCGCAACTCCACGAAGGAAACGCCCTATGCATTGGCGTTCGGAACTGACGCTGTCGTCCCGGTCGAAATGGGGACTCCTTCATTCCGGACCGGCACGTACAATCCCGAGACCAATGACGACGGACTTCGGCTCGGCCTGGACATGGTCGAGGAGAGGCGGACCGACGCTAACCTCTGCCGAGCCGCTTATCAAAAAAGGGTAGCCAAGTACTACAATCAAAGGGTCAGGCCCCGGAGCTTCGGATTGGGCAGTCTCGTCATGAAGAAGAATCCCCTTGCCGTCAAGGAAAGCTCATTCGATCCGAACTGGACCGGACCATATAGAATCACGGGCATAGTCAAGCCCGGCACTTACAACTTGGCCACTCTGGCTGGGAAACCTCTCAAGCATAGCTGGAACGCTGAACACTTGAAGACTTATTACCAGTAAAAATGCAGTTAGGATCGGGGACTGTCCGACCTAACACCATTCCAATTAATGAAAAGATGAACACATTTTTTACTCATCTTCTTCTTATTTTTCGAATCGAACACTGGGGACTCTACTCCTATACACTTTCAACAAAGAGGAAAGATCTAAGTGTTCCCTCCGAAAAAATAACAAACCCATGTGCCGAGCCGAAGTGCCATTTTCGGCCCGACGCTCGGTACATTATAGACTCATCAGGTCTATAAACTCATGTGTCGAGCTGGCGCGCCACTTTCGGCCCGATGCTCGGCATATTGCAGACTCATCAGGTCTATAAACTCATGTGTCGAGCTGGCGCGCAATTTCGGCCCGACGCTCGGCATATTACAGACTCATCAGGTCTATAAACTCCTGTGCCGAGCTGGCGTGCCACTTTCGGCCTGATGCTCGATATAGTACAGACTCATCAGGTTTATAAACTCATGTGTCGAGCTGGCGCGCCACTTTCGGCCCGATGCTCGGCATATTACAGACTCATCAGGTCTATAAACTCATGTGTCGAGCTGGCGCGCCAATTTCGGCTCGACGCTCGGCATATTACAGACTCATCAGGTCTATAAACTCCTGTGCCGAGCTGGCGTGCCACTTTCGGCCCGATGCTCGACATTGTACAGACTTATCAGGTCTATAAAAATCCCTATCCGAGCCGAAGCGACTTTCTACAGTCCTAACGCTCAACAGGATATTTCGAAAGAAAAATATACACTCCAACCAAAACTTTCATCGTGCATGCCGAGCCGATCTGAAAGTAGGTTTGAACATTTTTCTCAAAGAAAAAACAAAAATCCTAAATATCTCAATGGGTATACCGAGCCCATCTGAGATCACTAGGGTTTTTTAAATTCTTACTTATCTTGGGTATGCTTATCAAGCTGATCCGAAGACAAGTTCTAATTTATCATTACCATTCATTTTCATTGCGATCGGCATATCGAGCCGATCTCAAAGTGCCTTTGTTTTTATTATTTTTGTCACTTTTATCACCTTCTTATTCATGTGTTATTGGTTATGTCTTTAGCTTAATTCCCGAGCTGAACTGATAATAACTTGGCTCATAAAAAGAAAATACTGATAAAATTAAACAAAGATAAAACCAAGTACAAATTGTTCCAAAAACAATTAAACCCGAGCCACACTTCGGCTCGGTAACAAAAACAAAACAACATAAAAAATTAAACAAAAACGCCAAAAGCGACTATCATGCAGATCGCTCGGCAGGGCCCTCCTGGATCGGCTCAGTGGACTCCTCGGGCGTCTCCTCGCCGAGCTGCACCACCTCAACCCCGCCGATCTGCATATCAGCATTGGGATCGGATTCGGGGACTGGGGGGATCGGGGTCGGCTCGTACGCAGGCAGCGGAGGATCCTCCGGAGTCGGTTCGGCTTCGGCGGGTACTTGGCGATCGGGAGGAGGAAGCTCATCCTGTTGACTTACCTGAGTGTCTTCCTCACCGTCGGACTCGCCGAGGAAGGAGACATCCCAGTCCGGCCTCTTCGACCGGATCTCATCCAGAAGCTCCTTATACCCCTCAAAGTGGGCATCAGCCAGCGCCTGGGCACTTGGGAGCCCGGCCCGTCGTCGCGACTCAGCTGCCCTTCGCTCAGCCTCCACGACATCTTGCTGAAGCTGGTCAGCAAGCTGGCCTAGGTCCGCCACCTTCTGCTCCGAGGTGAGAAGTTCTTTCCCGAGCCGGGCGACCTCCACTTCTCTCTCGGCCAGCTTGGACCGCAGACCCGCCGACCGATCACGCTCGGTCTTGACCGCCTGCTCGGCCTCAGCCAGTTTCCCCTTAAGCTCGAGGACTCGCTCCCGGAACCTCCCCATTCTCGCCTCGGCTTCGACGGCGGCGTGGGCAGCCTCAAACTGCTTCAAGGCGAGCTGCGAAAACAACAAGAAATGGTTAATCCGAACCGATGGGATAAACGTAATCTGAGGCGAAAAAGACTTACCAGCATGGCTTGGCGGGATGTGCCCAGAGCCATTTGACTGAAGCTCGGATTCTCCTGACCGGCCCAGAGCCCCTCCACTATCGACGGCGTTATCACGCGCTTAAAGCCCGTGACGAACGGCTCAATGGAGGGGTGCACTTCCACCGTCTTCCGGAGCGCCGAGCCAGGCGCTTCGGCACCAGGACCGCCGGGCTCGGCCCGAGCCCTCTTCTCCTCCCGAGCTTCGGTCTGGGGAGCTTTCCTTTTTTCAGCTTGCCGATCCGACCTCGGCGCAGAGGGTCCAGGCCGAGATGACGCTGCGGCAGGGGCCTGGACCGGCTCGGCAGGAGCCTGCCCGGCGGCCTTCCTCTGCACGCTCCGAGCCGCTTTCTTCCTCAGGCGAGCCTCCAGTTCGTTGGGCGCCATTCCCTTTTCGGCTCGAGGATTCCACCTGGGTACAAACCAGGAGATCCCGCTTGATCCGATCTGGGTTTCCCCGAGCAGAAACTTGGTTGACAGGTACTCTGCTGGTGAATCCCTGATCGCGGCGATCTGATCCTTGAGCTCGCC
>QANW01013125.1:697108-713859 GCA_003254865.1 Dryas drummondii | reverse complement strand
TGTTTGTGGGAAAACCCACACCAATCCACATCGATCCGAATAAGCCAATCACGGCTCGACACGTGGCTGGTCAATATCCACCTCGGAGTTGACTATCAGTGGTCAAAACTTTGACCTCCACATCAGCACTTCCTTTGCTAGCTCGGACCGGTCTCCGTGCCGGGTCCTCCATGTTCGGTCCGAGCCGAACCGACGATCTTCCAAGGGATTGAATGTCCATCTGTCCACGGTCATCTCGGATCGGCTCGGCACCGAAGTGACCTCCTTTCGAGCTCTAGCGTCGGTTAGTTAGGGCTCGGAAGGGTCCCTATCTTTTGGGTCGGCTCGGTCTTGAATTTCATATCTGATCCGATCACACATGGACTTCATGCATACGCAGAAGGAACATCTGTTCGGTTCGGTTCGGCTCTCCGCCGCCATTCCCAGGAAGATCACGTTGCGATGAACCGTCACACTTGAATGCACCTGACACAAACCTTCTGACAGATAGAATATCCAGTCTGCATTCATGACTATTGGGGCAGTTTTCCTGAACCTTCCAACCTTGCATTTAATGGGGCATTCAATGCAACATTGAATGCAGAGGAGGTGAGCAGCTGGACATGCAACTAGGTCTGACCAGGTGCGTGGGTCTCTGGCAGCCACTCGTTCACATGCAGGTATCTTACTCATCAAGACTTCCTTTGCTTATATATATCAACTCATATGTGCAAAACCAACACTACATACCTACCTACGAAAACACTTACACAAAAACTCTTACTCACCCAAGAGCATACCCAACTTGCTGAGAATAACCCAGAACATTTGCCTTGTTCTTCCCATTCTCCCAAGTTCTTCCTTTGTTCTTCCTCACCCACCATCAAACACCATCACTGACTTCATCATCGGAGCGTGTTTGGCTGGTACCACACCGGTCCATCTCCTTTGATCTTGTTTCTCTTGCAGAAAGATCCCAATCAACATCCACGTCAACATCCGGCAAGACTTCGGATCAGCCAGGTCACTATCTAAGTTGTTGCATCTGCCTTACGAGAATTTGCATCAACAATTTTCTTTAGTTTTATAACACAAACAACTATTCTTCCTTTGATCTTTATTCGGTCGAACTGCTATTCCTCTTTAATTTGTAATTTTCTCTATTAATTAAGTTGACTTGTTTTTTGAATACATCCATATTAATTAGGCCAATCAATACGGAATTCAATTTGAAATTCAAGTAAGAAGCTTTATAATTAGATTTAGATGCCCCGAGACAAACGCAGATGCACCTGATATGACAGGCAATATTAGATACAACAGTACGTCAAGGCCTTTGATATTTACACACCAAGTCAAAGCGTCATGCAACATGAGTTCAACTTCAGATGTCCTAAATATTATATCAAATTAGTAATAATTACTAATTATATATATAAATTGAGTTTTCAATGCTGATATCATAGCTTTAGTGTTAAGTTGAGATTAATACTCCGAGATTTTGTTTGATTTTATCTATCAACTTGGTGCCAATGGCAGGTTGGTTCGGAGGTTGACTGACAAATACAAATTGAAATTTGAATATAAGAAGCATCATCTTATTAGTGATCATTATTTTGACACTATTTTGACACCCTATAGAGAAATTAAAGAGCGCGCGTTCTTAATATCCAATCATTGCAATTGAACAAACTTTCCAATATATTTATTTCTTCTTCTAACAATGGAAGAGAGGTGAAACAGATCGACACCAATGGAAAAGAAAAGATATATTCTTCAATATATTGCAATATTTCGAAATTAATTTAAAATGGACTTGATCATGAGTCACATTTTGTGGTCTCTCTATCAAATTTCTTTTTTTTGGCCAAGGTCTATCAAATTATTTTGGTTACACATAATGATATATGTCAAGTGAATAATAAGCAGGAAAACTTAATTCTGTCATCAAACAACTCTCGAACATACAACCATTCTTTGATTCTTTGATGCTTGATGTTCACGGGTTTATTTTTCAACTACTAAAATATAGATTCTTCATCATTAGATGTAATTGTATGTATAACATGCATAAAGGCACACTGAGACGCACTCACCAAGCAATGCCACTACAAGAAAAGTAGGTATATATTGAATTCAGGGGAACCATGAATAGAATTTCAGGTGATCGATCCGTTACCGTGGCGCAACAGTAGAAACTGTTAGTACTCCATTGTTAGAGCTACTATGATCATGATGATGATGAGTAGCTACCTCATTACGACCGGCGAATCTTCCGGTGGAGAAGGCGGGCTTTTGTGGTTGGCTAAGAGCCACTGTTTCAGTTTTCAACATTACCAGGGCAGAAGACATGGTTGGCCGGTCATTCGCATCTTCCTGAACACACAACAATCCAATATGGAGATGTCTCAAAAACTCATTACAATCACATGAATGAGCCAGCAATGGATCCATCAGCTCCAACCCTCTTCCTTCATTCCATAATAGCCACGCCTGCATATATATAATCAACAAGATAATATCACTTTTGAGAAATGAGAACAAATTCATTAAGAAGTATATTAAGCAAGCTAGAGAAATTAATTTACATATGCTATGAGGGTAGGAGCACGTGTTATTGGATCATGAAAGCCAGCGTTCCTTCTCCCAGTTATGATCGTAAGCATGAGTACTCCAAACGCAAAAACATCGGACTTCACAGAATACAGTCCTTCCATTGCATATTCCGGAGCCATGTATCCACTAATAATATTCCAATGCAAAAAAATAAATTTTAAAAATATATATAATCAATATAAATGTTTAGAGACGTATATAATTACTAATTAGCTAGTGGCCTGGGGAGTGAAATTGTGTACCCCAGATCGTCTGCTGATGTTTTGGGTGTTGATCATGTGCTTATATCTAAACTTATCTTGTTTTAGACTTTATTTAATTATGTTTTCAATATAAATCTCAAAATGTTTAATCTTTAAATTCAAGACTACATACAAAAAGATTAGAGGATCCTAGCTGGTATATACAATTAATGAGTTTGAGATATTTGGGTATTGAAAATTTAGAAATGAATATATTAAGCCAGCTAGAATGCACACACTTACTAAGTGCCAACTATTTTAGCAGTATTAGCTTCTCCTTCGCTTGCTTCAAAGATCCTTGCCATGCCAAAGTCTGAAATCTTTGGGTTCATGTCATTGTCCAATAATACATTGCTAGCTTTAAGGTCTCTATGGATGATTCTAAGTCGAGAGTCCTCGTGCAAGTAAAGAATTCCCCTTGCAATTCCAATAATAATGTTTGTGCGTCTCCTCCAATCAAGTTGTGCACGTTTCGTTGAATCTGTACAACCATATATCCATCATAATTAGTAAAGATGGTCAAGTAGTCATAGATTAAAATGTTTTTTTGCATTAAAAATATAATTGATGTTAATCCTAGATTGAAGATAAAGATCGAAATGCATGCAGACATGGGGCCAACGCTCTAAATTAATAACCGGTTAGTAATATGATACAGCGCTAATCACTCTTTTGAACCCACTACTCAACGTGATTTTATATATAATTCGAATGGTTCATGTTTTAGGTCTCATTCAAATATCAATTTTGCAAAAAATCAACCAAAACAGAAATCATTAAGTCATTTGATTATCATCAAAATCATTTCAATTCTTTATAAAAAAAATTGTTTTCGTCCATTTATTTGAGCACAACTAATTTATTAATAGTTAATTAAACTGATTTATTTAATTTTTTGTAAAGTGATGATCTTTTAAATGATGACCTAAAAAATAATGGTTCAGATTATGAGATTATGTTGTGTAGTAAGTCCAAAAAGATATTTAGATTCGTATTATTTTATTAACTGATTAACTTTAGAGCGCTTCTAATAGCATTTGTAGCTGTAATGGTTACAAGTATTTATCTTTACAGTTGATGTCCAAAAGTTTGAGTCCACATCCACAAAATATATATATATATATCAAAGATATAAAGAAATTTAGTGAGAATATAGAAAGAAAACAAACCATAGAGAAAGACATCTAGGCTGCCGTTTGGCATGTATTCATATGCAAGGAGTTTTTCGTCTCCATCAATACAAAAACCTGAAAGCCGGACAAGATTTTTGTGTTGGAGTTTCATTATCAGCATAACTTCGTTTGTGAATTCCTCTGAACCTTGCTCCGAACAGCTTGAAAGCCTCTTGATTGCCACTTTCCTTCCATCACTCAGTGTACCCTAGGATCATTAATTGATTTATTCATTCATTCTTTCTCAAATCATAGATAAAATTAATTACTAATTAATTAGGAAAATGATTCAATTAATAGTGGTGGATTCAGACATGTGCAAATAAAATAATTAATTTGATTGTTAAAGAAATTAACAATGTCATGATACCTTGTAAACAGGACCAAAACCACCTTCTCCAAGCTTATTTGCATCAGAAAAATTGGCAGTAGCTGCAAGTATAGATGCCAAACTGATATAGGGGTACTCCTGAGCTTTTGGGTCATTTCTTCCTTGAAAATTTTGTTCATGTAACAATGCATTAATACTACTTTTTCCCAAAATTATTTCACTAAATAAATAAACAATTAGGGTGAGCTTTGAAGTAATTAAACTTTTTCCTCATAAGCATTAATAGTAATTCATTACGTACTCTTTCTATTTCTTTTTCTCATTGCAAGACAGACACAAGAACCCAAGAGTAATATCGCCAGGCATGCTGATACAACTGTAAGAATTACGATCAACCATATTTTCCTGCCACTACCTGCAATTAGGGAGCAATTTCGTATTCATTAACTTGCCGATTATAATTGACTTTGATAGTATTATCTCATTAGATTGTGAATTTGGACCATACATTCAGTTAAGAGTTAATTTAATGAATAAAACAATCCAAATGCACAGTCTGACAAGAAAATATGTTTGATAACAATTATATTTATATCGAAATTGAAGAGATCGATGTATATATACCATCTTAATTTGTAAGTACTTACCATCCTTATTTGAAGTGTTAGACTCAGATGCACCATTATGGAAAGCATACAACTCATACCTCAGAAAGCAACTACGACTCATAAGTCTTGCACCAATGGAGAAATAGTACAATCTCAAGACGTCTTCTCTGGCTCTCTCAAGGCATTTATCACACTCATCTCCAGACAAGTCTCTTGTGCACTGCACAACAAAATATATCGTTTTATCTTCAAACCCTACTTCTCCATCAGCATAATACACCTTCTCATCATGAGCTGAAACCTTATTATAAGCCACTTGCTCAGCGAGCGAGCTCAGCGTCTCACTCACAACAGACTCAAACTTTTTGGGGTCCGAAATATTCTTAAAATTTTCTTCAGCGATGTTGTCTGCTACGTTCAATCTGCCAAGGAAATTCTCATTTGAATAGCGCAATAGGCACATTTCCTCCCACACAATGGCTTCTTTTGATCCCGGACAGAGCGTGGTGATGTCCGATTGCGCGGTGTTTATGCAGTCATGACAGTCTTCATTTGTGACATAGTCCAAGCACATGTAGAGACCATAAACTCTATCGGGGTCATTGCCCATGGACGTAGTGTAAAACTCGGAAACAGAAGCGTTTGAAGGTAAAGAAGTGAGTAGATTGCCAAGGTTGTTATGAAAAGGACTGTTATCTGCATAGTAATTGCTAGCGTTTGAGCATATCCAGTATGGAGGGGAAGCATGAGCAAGGTCACAAAGGAGGGTGGTGATGATGAGAAAGCATGGGGAAAACAGTGGAATGGTTTTCATAACACTTGGGAAATAAACCATATTTTGTTTGTATGTCAGTGTTAATTTGCATGCACTATGAATGAACATTAATTATGCATCTACAATCATATATATAGGCACAAGCTAATAACATTTTTCAGAGCCAGAGCTTTAACTCAAGTGACATTGGAAGGAGTGGGCCGGTAAGAGTTTAGGAGGTCTTTGTTATTCTTGTCAAAAAAAACTGTTTTTGTCGTTTTCATTTTTAATGTTTTATGGATGAAATAATGAATAATTTTTTTGAATAAAATACCAAACGCGGATGAAATAATGAATAATTTTTTAGAATTGAATACAAACGCCCCCTTAAGTTTTAATATGCATTTTTCGGAACGCTCTCTGTATTAACCATTGAATTAATTGGTAATTTATTGGAAGACTTGTTAATTTGATAAAAATCACATCATGAATAGGCATCCTAAGACTTTCAAACCCTTATCAACTACTTTGCAAGTCTATTATATTCTATGTTTTAATTATTATTATGTCTTAAGCAGAGTATTATAATTAAGCTTAATTAATCATATCTATATTATAGCTTATCTTTCAGTAGTTTTTTAAAGTAGGGATGTTTAACTTCTCATACCTACTCTTGACTTATAAACAAAATCCAGAGTCCTGGGAGGATCGAGTCTAACCAATTTGCTGTAGTTTCCTGCAAAGTACGTGTTCTCCCTAGACCATGGACATGTTTATTATCCAGTCCTTGAAGCATGTGTATTGCTTTTTTGGTCAAATTGACACAAGTGTGTTATATAAAAATATATTTGTATGGACTAAATATAATAGATACAAGCAAAGACGTACGTCAGAGCCAATAAAACAATCATCACATGACTCACATTGTAACATGGTGATTTGTGTTCTATATAAAACAAAAGAAATGAAGCTATTTTGTTCCCGGTCAAAAACTAGAAACGAAATTCAATCCTGATCGACCAAATCGTAGTTTTTCAAACAAATCCAAACAATAAGAGAAATTAACCTAACCAACAAGTAGGCCAGCCCAAACAAAACAAACTTCTTACAAAGCGCAAAGACAAGAGGCCAATACAACAAGTTCAAAGGCCCAATCAGAAAGATAAAACAAGAAAAAAAAAAAAAAAAGCTAACCCTAAAGCATGAAGAACCAGCAGCCACCAACCAATTTGGTGGTTGGTGGAGCGCCACTGCAAGATTGGTCACAGCCACCAAAGTAATCCGACGACAGCACCAATAGCCAAAAGGCCCAAAACTAAAGATAAACACAAAGAAACCAAAACCCCAACAAGAAGTAAAGTAGCCAAAATCTAGACCAACTAGAAAATGTTTACTTAGTGGAGTGTGTTGTATATGAGTTTTAAAAAAATTTTGTAAAATTTAAAAGTCATGTGTATTTAATTAAGATTTTGAAGGGCTTTAAAAATCCGTAATGGTGTGTTTGGATGGAGAAAAAAGACTTGGAATTTAAACAAAACTCAGTATTTAATAAATTATATGTTCTAATTTCTTTGTTTGGGTCCATAAATATAGAATTTTGTAAATTCTATGTGGAAAAAAAACTTGAAATTTGAAGGATGTAAATTCCAAGTTTAAATTCCACATAAATTGGTGTCATTTTCAAAAGGCTTATTTGCACATTTGCCCCCTGATTTTTAGATTTTTTCTCACTTTGCCCCCTTACATTTATTTGTCTCATATAAACCCCTAAACTTTTATGTCGTTTCCCACATTGCTCGATTCCGTCAACACCACTGTTATAAATGCTAACGTGGAAGGGTAATTTTGTCATTTCANCTCCACCCAACCCTTCCCCCGCCCTGTACAGCCTTACCCTACCCCGATTCGTCGCACGCAGCCAGCCCAGCCCCGCCCTCGCTTTCCCCCGATCCGCCCTACATAGCCCAGCCCCAGGTCGGCCCAGCTCTTCCTCGACCAGCCCTAGGTCGGCCTAGCTTCTCCTTAACCAGCCCCAGCTTGGCCCAACCCCTGCCCCTCGCCCGCCTTCACCCAGCACCTCCCACTGTCCCGCACCCCTCCCTTGCCCCTCCCCCAGCCTCACCTCAAACTCACCATCGCACAATCCAAACCAAAGATTTATTTTTTTAAAGGGGAAAGGAAGAAATTCAAGAAATAAAGGGGGAAAATGTGAGTCATTGCCAACGTAGTCATTTGGGGCCCACAAAATACAAAAATGGCACTCAGGCACTAAGTGGGCTAATCTATGATCTTTTACAGTGAATACATGAAGTCTGCTGTTCAGCTCAATCCAACTACAACCAGGATCCTTTTTCACTTCCAAGCTTCTCAATCTGTTTCTTGCATTCATCCTCTTCCCCCACTTCCCCAGTACAGCATACAAGTTAGACAAAATTATATAAGCTGATGTTGGCTTGGGATCCAAACTATAATTATTTTCTCAGCCACCCTCTCACCCAGTTCCATGTCCATCCAGAACCAACAAGCATTTAGCAGCGCTCCCCAGATAATCCCATCTGGTTCAATAGGCATCTCTTCAATAAACCATATTTAACCAAAAGCCCATGCACAGCCTTCCCCACACACAGCACTCCCAATCTCCAACAAGCCCTTATAACACAATCAAAAGTAAACTCATTAGGTGCCACCTCACCACTCCTCCTCATCCACCTAAACAACTCCAAGGCCCTCTCACACCCATCCTCACACTTTGAGTACCCTGAAATTAACGTAGTCCATGCTGCAACATCCTGTTTCGGCATCTTCACGAACAATTTCATAGCATCAACCATCAAATTACATTGCACATAACCTACAATCATTAAGTTCCACAATAACTCATTTCCACCATGCAACTTATCGAGAACCAGCTTAGCATCCTCAATTTTAAGGCAATTAGCATAAAAGTACAGCAAGGAACTTCCCAAAAGCTCAAAACACTCCGACCCAGATTTCAGCACCAAGCAATGAACCTCTTTTCCCTCACTCAAAGACCCTGAACGGGCGCATACGCTAAGAGCTGTCAAAAGGGTGGTTTCATTGAGTCTTAATTACATTGCTACGACGCATAGTCGAAACTAAAGATAGAGCCTCATTAAACTTTCCCCACTTCAAATACCCAGAAATCATGGTGTTCCATGAGACAACGGTTCGCATTGGCATTTCATCGAACACCCTTCGAGCAATGTTTAGTTGGCCATTTTTGCAGTACAGGTTTATGCAAACGTTGGTTGAAACTATGCTGGGGCATTGAGTTTTTCTAGTTTGGTAAAGGGTCGAGAACTGTTTGAAGTTTTGTTTCCATCGGTTTTTCCGGTTTTTCTTCCATGTTTCAACTACCAGCATTTTGAGAGAGACAGAGATTTGAATTATGTCGTTACCGGATTTTGAATATTGCACTGAAACGCACCGTTTCACTCTTTATCCTTCTTTCTTATTTTTGTTAATTTTTTTGTAAGGACGTACTTGAGTCACCAATAGGTACCCCAAGGTCATCCCACCTCCCAAAATCGTAATTTCAATAATGTCAACACATGACCGAAATCATTCACTTTTTAGATTACCTATTATTATAGATTATCTCTATATATAAAAAATTAAATCAATCGAAAATCATTTGATTATATAACTGTTGTCGATTAAATAAAAAAAATTAACAGTTTGGCAAAAAAATCACCTTTTAATCGGAAATCATTGATTTTTTCTACTTAATTGACAACAGTTATATAACCAAACGATTTCTGATTGATTTAATTTTTTGCAAAAATGATCTTTAATAAGTTATATAAAAAATGAACGATTTCGATCATCCACCGTATTAGTGAAATCAAAATTTAGGAGGAGTGGGGTGACCCAAGTACTTCATGCCCAATTTTAATTTGTTTCATTGTGTTTGCTTTCAATTTGTATTCTTGAATATTTTTATTTATGTAAGTCTGAGGATTCGCACCACAAAACCACAAGGACGAGGCTGACCTAGCTAGAGCTCTGCCCCTAATTTCTTGATTCCTTGTTTCTTTTCAATAAAGCTTAGTATTTTTTTATTAATTAGTAGCTTTCTTAACAATCACTGATCATTTTTTTCTTAACTATGTGAAGTTGAACCGTGGTGAAGCATTATATCTTGGGCCAAATGAAACCCATGCAGAAATTTCTGGTTGCAAGTACCAGACAGAAAAAAATTGACAGGTACATGTGCTAAACTTTGCCATGGAATTTTGTATTTGCAAATGCATAGAATGATGTCTTTTTTTAGGCTTGATAGAATGCATGGCTATGAAGTGACATGCGGATGCATTCTCATCATAATTTGAAAGTTTTGGTATTTGATATTTGAATGAAAACTAATTATAAGTATAGAAACTTGAAATTTATTATAAACATAATGACTAGTACGCATGCATGTTACTATTTGATCTTCTATTTACTATTTGATTTTGTATTTGCTATTGTATTTCTTAATCGTAACACATACTCTCTTATTAATTAATGTAGTTTAAAGAAAACGAAAACATCACGCCCAAGACGAACTTGATGTGGAATGAATAGTGGGCATTCATCCAAGATTACATAGATTAGGTTATTGTACGTTGCTAATTAGCTTATTTCTTTATAAACTATGAAGTATGACATATATGTAGGTGATTAGATACCCAGCGAAGGATACTTATAACATATATGTAGGTGATTAGATACAATTGTTATCAGAACGCTTAGGCAAAAATTCTGGTAGTGGATAGTGCATATTAATGTGCATAGTGGATGATGTAATATTACACCATTAATATGCCACACATTTTTTCTTACAATCCTTTTTGTGAGAAGATTATTAAAGTAGATCCATTAGATTTGGACATGCCTAGCTATAAGGTATCAAAAGTAACGTTCACAGCCCCTCCAACTTCTCCTAATTGTGTAATATTTGTACCTATGGAGAGAGGTTTACGACGGACCAGAAACTAAAGTCATTTACACATTTAATATTAGAGATAGAAGACGGAATATATATATATATATATATATACTTCATACAACTCAAATTCATTCTGAGAAATATGTTTGGGACGTGGCCTAGCCTATATGGATGAAACCCTTTATTGTGCTTTTTATTCGGAAGAAGATTCTTTGGTGGAATTGGGTACCATGAGATTGAGTAGTAGTTCATCATCATGTGTTGCACTTGCATGGTGGACTTCACAGCTTCCCTGAGACCGGAAACCTTGAGTGGATATATGTAACTTGTATGGGCCGGCTGGTTGAGTATGATGGGAGCCTAGTTCTTAGTTGCAATTCATAATGTTCAACAAAGATTATTGGCAGATTTACCAGTTTAAGATTGGACTATGATTAAAAGCTTAGAAAATCAAGTATTGTTTTTGGGTTTCTCGAAAATTGGAGCATTATTTGTTGTTCCAGCAAAGGGGAAAGCTAAAAAGTTGGCGAACACGATACATTGTCCTCATGACATACATGGCTAGTTGGCTACTATTCTTGTACACCTGCAAAACTGAAGGCAATTGGAATTTTCATCGACCTTAATTATAAGTGGGACAACTATATATAAGCGGAAGGACAACAGGGGCAAATTCCACATTTGGATTGAACCACCCCTCATCAATTAATTTATGATTATACTTAAGTGTCTAGCTACTTATCTATATATGTTGATCAATATACATTATTTCTTTTTATATTTTATTTTACGGAATTATATAGCTAACTAGCTAAGTAGATCAGCCGTGCTTGTGAAGTTTGAATGCAATTTTGTTCTTCACTATTAATTAGGATTTATTTTATCACTACATTCAAAAATTGCCCCATATTGCAAAATGGTTAACATTTATTACTAACATATGTGACAGAAAATAAGTTAAATAAAATGCAGAGTAATTAAAGGTGGTGAGTAAACATGCACTATATAACCACTTTAATCCTATATTTGTATCAAATCGATCGGACTGGTGGAACCATTTTCCTGAAATTATCAGACCAACTGAAACATAACCTCTGACTTCAAATTCTCACTATCTGAAACAACCATCTATGCAAAAAATTAATAAACTCACAAGAGTTTATATTTCATGGTGCCACAAGTACTAGTGTCTATCTGCTGGTGAGCAGCACCATACGTAATAGGTCTAGATCAAGTATTCAGGCCCACAGAATATAGAATTGTAGCATAATGGTCGACTCAGAAAATAATCAGTTGCCAAAAAAGTTATTGGATATACCATGTGTAAAGCGTCCAAGGTGACAGCTAGCAAACTGCATGTTTTCAATGAATGCAAGAAGCACGTTACTCTGCAACGATAGCCAATATGATTCCATTAATAAAATTACTCCTTGATACAAGTAATACATCACAATATATTGTGTGTTTTGATAAGTACCAAAACACCTCATAACGAATGTTATTAAATGATATGCATGCCAAGGTTTGGGAGTGGCTGTTTGGTGCTGTTGGCTTTAATTGAAGCTTCCTCGTGCCTATATAAGGGAAGGAGAGAACATATATTGCTAATTTAATAATTTATCATTCAACAAGTGATTTTCGGGTACTTCCAACTAATGGTGTACGTTAATTATTAAAGCTTAGCCACACTAAATCTGGCTGGAAGTTGCTTCAAAAGGATGATGGTCTGTGGGTTCAGGTTCTGAATGCTAGATATTTGAAGAATTGTGACATATTGGCTGCTTAGGACACTTCTTTCTCTAATTGTTCTAGTTGTTGGAGAAGTGTTCTTTATGGAGCTCAGATATTGCCTAATGGTGTAAAGTGGAGAGTTGGAAATGGCCAGAATATTCTTTTTTGGAAGGATGACTGGTTAGGGATTGGGGCTCTGGAGAACCATATATGCTCTCTTTCCTCTGGATGAGGATATGATTCATTGGACTGTGAGTGATTTCTTATCTGAAACTGGTTGGAAGGTGGACTGGTTAACTTATTGTCTCCCCAGTGATATTGTTGATCGAATTTTCAGTACTTATACTGGGTTTGGTAGAGGTGAGGAGGATAAATACATATGGAAGCTTGCTCCTTCTGGTTCTTTTACTGTTAAATCTGCTTACATGGTGGTTTTTGAAGAAAGGGATGATCCTTGGTTCTGGGGTTTCATTTGGAAGATGAAGCTACCTCCTAATTAAGATTAAGACTTTCCTCTGGCTAGTGGCTCATGGGAAGCTTCTCACTAATGCCCAAAGGCAAAGGAGGAATCTCACTAGTAATTCTTTATGCCCTAGATGTTTGGAAAATTCTGAATCTCTTGATCACTTGCTCAGAGATTGTAAATACTCTATGGAAGTCTGGCAGGCTATGGGGCTTTTTGAGGATAGCTTGCAGTATTTCTCTCTGAATTTTTCAGATTGGCTTTGTTTCAATCTTAAGTCTAAACATCTCTACTTTAATGGTATTCCCTGGGCTTTATGTTTTTCTGTGGGCCTTTGGTTTATTTGGAAGTGGAGATGTTGTTGTGTTTTTAGGGATGAGTTTAATCCCCCTCATATGCCGCAGCAGGTTTATCTCCTCTTTGTTTGCTAAAGATTGGTTTGTTGCTAATCAGGTGGACTCCACTCATACTAATAAGCATGTGGTCTAGTTAGTTTGGACTTCTCCTCCCTTGGGTTGGGTTAAGGTTAATTCTGATGGAAGCTTCAGGGTTGGGTGTGGTCAAATCGCTGCTGGTGGGTTGATTAGAGATGATAAGGGTGCTTGGTTGAAGGGTTTCCTTTAAACCTTGGCCATGGCAATATCTTAGAAGCAAAGTTGTGGGGTATCCTGAAAGGTCTTTGCACTGCTTGGGATTCTGGCTTCAGAAGAGTTCAGGTTGAGAGTGACTCGGCTTCTGCTGTTAGTTTGATTTTGGTTCAGCTGGATTCTAATCATGCTCTCTTTCATTTGGTTATGGATTGTAAGAGGCTTATTAGTAAGAATTGGGAGTGCAAATTGGTCCACGTGTATCGTGAGCAAAACAAGGCTGCTGACTATTTGGCTGGTCATGGTTTTAATTTGGATTTGGGTTGCCATCTTCTGGATTCCATCCCCCCTCTTATGGGCATTCTTGCTGATGACAGGCCGGGCTCATGTAGCCTCTGCTAGAGTAATTCCTCTGTAGTTTTCTTTGTCCTCTTTAATTTGGGCAGAGTTTTCCGGCGGGCGGTGCTCAAGTAACCACCCTAGATTGTCCCTTAGTCGATCCGCCACTGACTTTATATATAGTTTATACTTTATAGGATATATGGTATATGATTTAGGGTATAAACTGTAGGGTATAGAGTATAAAATATAATAGCATAGGGTTTACGGTATTTTTAATGAATTTTTATATAAAATTTATTATATAAATTGTAAAACAAATAAGTTTATACAAATTTATAATAATGATTACTTGCTCACCATATAGCAGAAAATTTCTCGCTTACCTAATCACTCAACAATGAATTTTAATGATCGAAACCGTTCATATTTTAAAACATTATTTAAAGATCATCATATATTGCAAAAAATCAGTCAAATCAGAAACTGTTTAACCAGTGAATTACTACGAGAAAATGAGCATCATCGACATCCTCTCCCGAGTCAAAACGGTAAGCAGGAAATACGACAAGTACGACATCGAGAAGCAGGGCCACTCAACCACTACGCCGACAATGCCTTCGCTCGCCTCTACCGTATACAACTCAATTTGGTTTTTTTTATCTTTTTTCAATTTTTTCCAACTCAGATGGCATGCTCATAATGCTCCCAACAAATGAAAATGCTGCAAAACTCTAGGAAAGCAAAACGCATAGGGATATGATTAAAAAATACGGAGTGAAGTGAATGGTGAGCATAACGTATGAGAATCCTTTTATCTAGTTGTAAGTTGCAACCCCTATCTTTATTCTGTGTGATGTCAATATGTATGTCATTACATATTAATTGGCCAGACAGTTATTTGGGAAGTGAGAGAGCTATGGAGTATGGATCATGGAAAACTTCTTTAATACGAGAATAGTAGAGCTATCGGAAATGTTGCTACTAATTTATTTATGTTATAAGATATGTATATTTATTAGTATTATAAATTTATCGTTCACTTATGTTATAAGTCGTATATTGGTAAGATCATGTGACCATATTACGATGACACTCAACCAAGGAATAAAATTTCGAGTTTCGAGGAAATTTCGATGGAAATTTCGACGGAAATTTCGAAAATTTTTAAATTTCGACAGAAATTAGATGGAAATGATGGAAATTTTGAATAAAACTTTTCTATATATTTATTTAACATATTATCTACTAAATTGATAAAAAACATTGAAGAAATCAAATTATATAATAGGTTTCATATGATATAAGGTGAATATAATATTGCGCGCTGAAATAAATACTGTTAAATAAAGTTAGTATAATGAATAAAAAAAATTAGTATATTATTTATACTCTATAATTTAATTATACACTAAAATCTAAACTCTAATATTTTATATATTCATTATACCCTAATACTCTTTATACTCTATAATCTATACATTAAACTCTATATACTTTATATTTTTTAGAATATTAGGTTTTAAGCCCTTTAGGATACTTTTAATTTTTTTTTATATAGAAATGTATTAAAGTTTAAGATTTAAAATAACTAAAAGAAATCTCAAATTTTTTTTCTTCTTTCCAATTGCCCAAAGGCCCCAAACCCTCCCTCATTTTTTTTTTCTTCCTTTACTTTTTTCCCCCGTGTCTCTCTCTTCAGTCTTTTTTTTATTTTTTATCTTTCCTTCCTTTTTTCCCGTGTCTTTTACTTAGCCAAGTTTTGTCTTCACTAAGTGTAATAACCCAAATTTTGGCTTATGGTAATTTTGTTACTTAAATTTTTCAAATTTGTTTTAAGGTTTGTTTAAAGGAATTAGAAATTTCTTTAAATTTATTTTAACTAACTTAGATATTTGGTTGTGGTTCTAGAGCTTAGTTGTGTGGAAATGAATTTTAGAAAATTAAAATTCAAGAATTTAACTATTATTACTTTTTTCAGAATAAATTATAAGAGTAGGATTTTTCATAATTTTTTTGAAAGCAATTTGACTATTTTAAGGTTATAGGAAATTAGTACTCATCAATACGAGTTCGTAGAATTTTTCGGTGAATTATTTGGAGTCTCGAGCTATTTTTGGTGAATTTCTGAAGTTGGAGAAAATAGCAAATATGAAAATTTTGATAAATTTCGGCGAAATTTTTCCGAAAAATTATCAAACATGTGTTTCGATTTCGACACCCCAAAAAAACGAAATTTTTCGACGAAATTTCGCCGAAAATTTCAAAATTTAATTCCTTGCACTCAACAATATTTCATGCTGGCATGAGTGATCAGATAGCAGAATTGTGGGATATATGGCCCCACGGTGTTGCTCGTGGTGTGGGTCTGGTTTGAGTTACTGAGTGATATGGGCTTGTTTAACAACGTACTGACCAACTCTTTAACCATTTACATGCTTTTTAAATTGATCAAGTATCATTGGTGTAATTGGTGTCCTTAGAAAAAACCAAAAACTTTAACCATTTACATGCTTTTTAAATTGATCAAGTATCATTGGTGTAATTGGTGTCCCTAGAAAAAACCAAAAAAAAAAAAAAAAAAAGTAAATTGCAACCAAGGGTTTAAATTTCGAAGTTTTCGGCGAAATTTCGCCGAAAATTTCATTTTTTAGGGGTTCCGAAATTTTAACACAGATTCGACTAAATTTCGGAAAATTTCGGCGAAATATTCGAAATTTCGAGCGAAATTTCGAATGCCCCAACAGCCAAATTTTTTTAATTTCAGAGAAATTTCGTCAAAATTTCGCCTAAATTTCGTCGAAATTTAGCGAAATTTCGACAAAATTTCACTCACAACCCAGAAACCCAGCCGCCTATTTCTCGTGAAACCCAGAAACACGGATTAGGACTAGAAGTCGTGCGTGGCGGCCAAGGGGCGGCGGCAGGGGGTGGCCGGGGGGCGCGGCAGGAGGGAGATCGAGGGAGATCTTGGGCGC
>QANW01013125.1:665642-697078 GCA_003254865.1 Dryas drummondii | reverse complement strand
GACCTAAACCCTAATATTCTATACGATATCTTAAATAATATAGAGTATAGATTATAAAGTATATAGAATTTAGTGTATATATTATAGAGTATAAATAATATATTAATTTTATTTATTCATTATACTAATTTTATTTCATAGTATTTGCCTCCAGCGCGCATTATATTCATCACATATAACATGAAACCTACCATATAATTTGGTTTTTTTCAATGTTTTTTATCAATGTAGTAGATAATATGTTAAATAAACATATTGTGAAGTTTCATTCAAAATTTCCGTATTTTGATAATAATTTCCATTGTTTCCGTCGAATTTTTGTCGAAATTTAAAAATCTTCGAAATTTCCGTCGAAATTTCCATCGAAATTTCCTCGAAACCTGAAATTTTATTCCTTGATTGCAACTTACATCCCTGAGGTTTGAGGTGTATTTCAACTTACACCCTAATGTTTATATTTACTAACAATTTGCAATTTATTTAAGGGCATTTTGGGTAAATCATGTTTTGGTTAAAAAAATAATTTAAAATGATCAGAAAATAAATTTAATTAAATAATAATAAATTTTTAAATAATTTGTTCTTCTTCTTCTCTCTCTCTCTCTCTCTCTCTCTCTCTCTCTCTCTCTCTCTCTCTCTCTCTCTCTCCCGCAACCCCTCCCAACTCGACCCCACCCCCACCCCTCCCAAGCAGTCAGACCTCCTTTCTCCCTACCAACAAAGGAGGTTCGGCTGCTTGGGTAGGGGTGGGTTGGGTTGTGAGAGAGAGAAGAGAGAGAGGAAGAAATTATTTAAAAATTTATTATTATTATTTAATTAAATTTATTTTTTGGTCATTTTAAATTATTTTTTTAACCAAAACATGATTTACTCGAAATGCCCTTAAATAAAGTCCAGATTGTTAGTAAATATAAACATTAGGGTGCACATTAAAAAAATTAAAACGTTAGGTTGAAAAACACCTCAAACTTCAGGGATGTAAGTTACAATTTATTATTATTATTTTCTTTTCTTTCTCTAAGGACACCAATGATACTAGATCAATTAACAAAGCATGTAAATGGTTAAAGAGTCAGTCAGTACGTTGTTAAACAAGTGCATATCACTCAGTAACTCCAACCAGACCCACACCACGAGCAACACCGTTGGGCCATATATCCCACAATTCTGCTATCTGATCACTCATGCCAGCAAGAAATATTGTTGAGGGGTGAGGGTATGCCAGCACGAAATGGCCAGTGCTATTTCGACCACCCTAAATTGTTGAATTGACTACCTTATTTCAAAATTCCAACTTTACCGTTAAAACAAAAAAATTTAATTTTGTTCGCCTAGTCATTCGACAGTTATCTACCGAAATATTTATGGTTATTCGACAGTTATCTGCTGAACATTGGTGGATTATTCAGTGGATAACTACCAAATGGAACTGAAAAAAGCTTTCGACAGTTAGCTGTCGAAATATTTGTATTTATTCGACACTTATCTGCTGAACATTGGTGAATGTTTCGATAGATAACCACCAAATGAATCTGGGTGATTTTATCATGTTTTTGCAATAAAGGGTGAAATAGGAAAAAAGTTGAAAAAAATATGTTAGGGTGGTCAACTCAACAGCTAAGGGTGGTATGCATAGCCTCACTCTAATATGATAACTTCTACAGCCTACCTGAACATTTAAAAGACCTCAAACATGTCAAAATTAGGCTTACAATATAAACCAAATGTTATGGTAAAAAAACATATGGTGGTAGATGGTCTTGCATGATGGGCCTTTCACCGGATTCAGACTTGAAATCCTTTTCATTTATAACCCTTGATATTGTTAGAGCCGGTAGGCTGATTGGTGTGCCCAGGCCTAGAGAGGTGATCTAATTTGTTTGTTGGTTGGGCCTTTTGGGCCCCTCCACCAAAAATAAAACCTCAAAGATTTCGAATCTCGCAAGGCCATAGAATATAGAAAAACAAGTAACTCATTATCACATTTTGCACAAGGTACTTAATATCAAATTCTCCATAAGGTACTCAATATCACAATCGGCACAAGTTGCTCGATATAACATTCTTCATAAGTTACTCAAAATAACATGCATCGTAAGTTAATCAAAATAACAAAAACCATTGTGCATCATTTCATCAGTCCGCCCAAACCTGAGTTGCTCGATATAACATTCTGCATAAGTTACTCAAAATAACGTGATGCACAAGTTACAACTCATAAAAAAAATGTACAAAAACCATCGTGCATCATTTCATCTGTCCACTCAAACCTGAATCATGGGCACATGGACCTCAATCTTCCCAAATCCTAATACCTGAGCAACACACAACAATATAAGTAAAAGCAACTAGAAATGAAGGGTATATTACTAACGTTTAATACTCATACAGTGTTAAAACAAATATTACTAAGAAACAAATAAGAATATTTTCACTGTACAAAATTAAAATAAAAACTAATATGATAAATTTCATTCTTGCAACAAAATATAAAATCACTGTACCTTCGTAAGCCCAAGAAGCTCATATCATATTCATTCAAAAACAAGGACGCAAAGATAATTATGAGCAGATTAGGGAAGAGCCTACAAAGAGTCTCCGCAACATCACAATTTGACTGCAAAAATTTGGTATTAAACAAAATTTTATAAGTCGTACTAAATAAAGTTAAACAATAATATAATACAATGTGCTTACCCTAGGATTAGCACCCATATGTTGGTTAATATGAACAACAACATCTCTCGCAAACTTCAGCACTCCAAACCAATTTACAGAAAAATTAAACCCATCATAGAGCTCCCTAAAGCTTGGTTCATCGCCAATAATCCCATCGAATGCAACCTCAGCATTTGCAAAATGGTAAAAAACACATATTTCGTCATATAGATTATTCACTACTTTTCGCAATCGAAGAAAAATCTTAATATATTGCGTCGAATAAAAAATGAAATAAAATCGTTCCTCCGAAGATTGAAGTATGGGATGAAACCACAGATTTGCAATAGTCATGCTAGTGAAAAAATCAAAAATAAATTGATCAGTAAAGAAAAACACTAAAAACAGAGCAAAAAAAACAAAAAATGAATATAAAAGTAGAACATATATTTATTTACCTAGTATGATCTAGCTGATCAATCATCTCATAAAGGCTGACTAACTCGACATTTTCAGGATTTCTATCAAGAAGTGTTCCAATCAACATCCTAAGAATATCCTTGTAACTTCGAATACGAACTCCCCATTTAGGAATAAATGGAATGTCTACTCATTCATCTATAACATAAATCTTATGAATATTTATATATCCAAAATGTCATCCCAAAGATTCCAAATTGGCAAATGCAGAGAATATTTGGGTTTGTTTTTTAAGGGGATATTTTCTCTGCATTTGCCAATTTAGAATCTTTGGGATGGCGTTTTGGATATATAAATATTCATAAAATTTATGTTATAGATGGACGAGTAAACATTCCATTTATTCCTAAATGGGGAGTTCGTATTCGAAGTTACAAGGATATTCTTAGTATGTTGATTGAAACAATTCTTGGAAGAAATCCTGAAAACGTCAAGTTAGTCAGCCTTTATGAGATAATTGATCAGCAAGATCATACTAGGTAAATAAATATATGTTCTATTTTTATATTCATTTTTTATTTTGATGTATAGTTTTTTGCTCCGGTTTTAGTGTTTTTCTTTATTGATCAATTTATTTTTGATTTTTTACTAGCATGACTATTGCAAATATGTGGTTTCATCCCATACTTCAATCTTCGGAGGAACGATTTTATTTCATTTTTTATTCAACGCAATATATTAAGATTTTTCTTCGATTGCGAAAAGTAGTGAATAATCTATATGACGAAATTAATATGTGGTTTTTACCATTTTGGAAATGCTGAGGTTGCATTCGATGGGATTATTGGCGATGAACCAGGCTTTAAGGAGCTCTATGATGGGTTTAATTTTTCTGTAAATTGGTTTGGAGTGCTGAAGTTTGTGAGAGATGTTGTTGTTCATATTAACCAACATATAGGTGCTAATCCTAGGGTAAGCACATTGTATTATATTATTGTTTAACTTTATTTAGTACGACTTATAAAATTTTGTTTAATACCAAATTTTTGTAGTCAAATTGTAATGTTGCGGAGACTCTTTGTAGGCTCTTCCCTAATCTGCTCATAATTATCTTTGCGTCCTTGTTTTTTAATGAATATGATATGAGCTTCTTAGGCTTACAAAGGTACGGTGATTTTATATTTTGTTGCAAGAATGAAATTTATCATATTAGTTTTTGTTTTAATTTTGTATAGTGAAAATATTCTTATTTGTTTCTTAGTAATATTTGTTTTAACACTGTATAAGTATTAAAAGTTAGTAATATACCCTTCATTTCTAGTTAATTTTACTTATATTGTTGTGTGTTGCTCATATATTAGGATTTGGGAAGATTGAGGTCCATGTGCACATGATTCAGGTTTGAGTGGACAGATGAAATGATACACGATGGTTTTTGTAAATTGTTTTTTATGAGTTGTAACTTGTGCATCACGTTATTTTGAGTAACTTATGAAGAATGTTATATCGAGCAACTCAGGTTTGGGCGGACTGATGAAATGATGCACGATGGTTTTTGTTATTTTGATTAACTTACGATGCATGTTATTTTGAGTAACTTATGAAGAATGTTATATCGAGCAACTTGTGCTGATTGTGATATTGAGTACCTTATAGAGAATTTGATATTAAGTATCTTGTGCAAAATGTGATAATGAGTAACTTGTTTTTCTATATTCTATAGCCTTGCGAGGTTTGAAATCTTTGAGGTTTTATTTTTGGTGGAGGGGCCCAAAAGGCTCAACCAACAAACAAATTAGATCACCTCTCTAGGCTTGGGCACACCAATCAACCTACCGGCCCTAACACGATCAGGGGTTATAAATGAAAAGGTTCTAAAGTCTGAATCCGGTGAAAGGCCCATCATGCAAGACCATCAACCACTATATGTTTTTTTCCCTTAACATTTGGTTTATATTGTAAGCCCAATTTTGACATGTTTGAGGTCTTTTAAATGTTCAGGTAGGCTGCGGAAGTTATCATATTAGAGTGAGGCTATGCATACCACCCTTAGCTGCTGAGTTGACCACCCTAACATATTTTTTTCAACTTTTTTCCTATTCTACTTTTTATTGCAAAAACATGATAAAATCACCCAGATTCATTCGGTGATCATCTACCGAAACATCCACCAATGTTCGACAGATAAGTGTCGAATAAATACAAATATTTTGATAAATAACTGTCGAATGCCTTTTTCATTTCCATTCGGTAGTTATCTACTGAATAATCCACCAATGTTCAGTAGATAACTGTCGAATAACCATAAATATTTCAGTAGATAATTGTCGAATGATCAGACGAACAAAATTAAAATTTTTTGTTTTAAGGGTAAAGTTGGAATTTTGAAATAAGGTGATCAACTTAGCAATTTAGGGTGGTTGGAATAGCACTAGCCATCATATTATTACATTAGGTGGTGTAGTGTAGCTGTTGTTTGTTCTGGGCCTTGGGCCCAAATTGTTAAAAAAAATCTCAAAATTTGATCCTTTTTCTATAACCCGAATTTAGAAGTTGTAGTTGAATTCCACAAAATTTTATGCTGTTCAGAAATTCTAATTGAATATTGTAAATATGTCAAAGACTGTTTAGGAATGACAAAATACTAGTTAGAACTCTACCCCAAACATTGCTGAATTTAGAAGTTATTGAATTCTTACAAAAAAATCCAATATCTATATGGTGATAAAAGAACTTGAAAGGAGGATGATATTAAACATATTACCCAGCCGACCATTTCCTTCTTTGCCACAAACAGTTTTGGAGCTGTTAAGATTGCATCGATTACTCCATCTCCATGATAATTAGTACAAGGTTCTGTCATCTGAGATCTGATCCTATAAGTGCACCAATTGATAGATTTATCGATGGATGATAAAGTAAATTAACAAAAAAATTATACATATAAATATAAGACTAAAAAAAATAAACGTAGGAGAAACAAATCTATATCGAACTTATATGGACCGATGATATAAATGAGAAATCAGGATTGATTAAAACTTAGCTTTTAAACTGGTGCTAGTAAGATTTGTATCGGCTACTCAGTCTCCTTGAGTTGGTATAGGAGAGATCTGATCCAGGTACACCAAGAGATTGGTTGAGGATATAAATATTGATAATTATAATAAAACAAAAAGAAATTTCTAAAGTATAAAAACGAAACTTACCATGGTAAAATCCTTGATCTTAAAACTGAGTCTTGAGAAATCATTAATCTACTTTTCCCTGCATGGTAAAGGATCCAGAACGTCATCTGAGATACGATCCAGAGTGCGCTAAGAGATGATAAGGCACTTAAGGAGGTTGAAAATTGAGTTCTGTCCATTTTTTCCATTCATGTTGTTCGAACAATGCTATCATCAATAATTGAGAACCCGTGAAGGAAAAAGAAATTAATAGCTAGCTTTTTCCATGTAGGTCGCAGCTCTTATGAGAGTAGTTGAATCACATTCAATCGACCAGCTATTGTCGGTGGGGTGATATCTTACCACGCACAACTATCCTCTGTCATTTTTTCCACATAATGAAGGCCAGGCTTTGGTTCGGTAAATTAAATATTATTGAATTGAAGAAGACTTGGCTATAATGTATTGTACTACATTAAAATATGAACTTAAAGAATTATGTGACAATTCTAGGGTTCCGACTATTTCCCACTTATTTAGATCACATGTTTGTTATTTTTATGTCATTTTGAATAATTAAATTAGTTGTTAGATGAGATTGCATGATCCAAAGATTAATACTTTTTAGTGAAGAGAAATAACATAAAATTGGTCAAAATAACAAAAAATAAAATGATGAAACCCTAAATTTAGGCTCGAATTACAAACTTTTACAAAAGTATTGCAAAATACAAGCTACATTACTGCCCAAATTACATTATTGCCCAAATTGAAAGAGAATGGCAACCCCAGCATTGTCATTTGGCCTAATGAACTTTAATTCAATTTGAGAGCTACTATTTGCACTTTTTTTTTTCTTTTTGCACACACTTTTTTCCTACACATCTCCTAACATCTTTTAAAATGTAAAATTTCTCTTTAACATATCCCTCTTATTATCAAAATACCTCTAATCTCATTAATTTTACCAAATTTCTCTTACACACCCCACCCAATCCATTCAAATAATACACACCCACTCAACCCTTTCAGACAATACACACCCCCACCTCCAACCTCATACCCACCTGATCCTAGTCAAGAACACACCCCTGTATACCAATATCATCATCGGAGCTGTCACCACCGCCGTCAACTCAACCGTCGAAGTCGTCGTCAACTCGCCACTATCAATCCACCGTTGGTGGTCTTACCACCTTACTACAACACCATAGCCATTGTTGTCAATCTATAGGTATGTCTTAAGCTAATTTTTTTTTTATTCATATGAAAATCTAGGCTTTTTTATCAAATTTAAATTGGTTAATCCATTTCAAGACCTATTTTTTTCGGTTTGAAATGATTTTGAGTGTGGGTTTTCTAGGTTTCAAGATTGAAATTTCAGGTTTGGGTTATAAGGTTTCGCAGGTCGTTCGGCACTGGTCTACCGAACATTTCGGTTTTGTTCGGTAGTAAGCTGTTGAACCTTTCAGTATCGTTCGGTTCAACAGCTTACTACCGAATGAAACCGAACTGTTCAGCAGACCAATGCCAAACGACCTGTGAATCCGAAAATGAATAACCAGAAAATTCATTTTTGCACTCTAAAAAACTTCACTCAAAATCATCACAAACAAACGAAAAAGGTGTTAGGATGGGTTAATCAATTGAAATTAGATAAGAAAGCATTAGATTGACATTCAAATCCAAAAATTTTAGGTTAGGGCATGCTTCATACCTTCAATGGCTATGGTGGAGAAATGATGCATGGCAGCGATGAAGGCAGGTTGACACAGGAGGTGGGTGTCGACAATTTTGGGATGGAGGTGGGGTCACGGGTGAGGTGTGTTTTGGTTGTGGTTGGAGGTGAGGTTGAGGGTTGGGTGTGTAGTTGTGGTTTAGGAGTGTTGGGTTTGGGGTGTGTAAGGAGAGTTTTTTTTTTTTTTTTAAATGATGTGGGTTGTCCCTTGAGGTAATTTCTGTTTGTGTCAATTAAGTAATTTCACAAAATATATTGGTGGGGGTGTGCAAATAACAGCATTCTTCAATTTATTCCAATTAGTATGAATCTAATAACAGAACTGTTTCTCTATAATTTCACCACGAACCAACACTTCAACAAAGCAATAGAACCTATTTAAGGATTCATTATTTTAATACCAAAAACTCCAAATTTCTTCACATTCTTCAGTACTTTGGTATTTTAAGCCAATTAATGCCAAAAAAGAGTGCTTGGACAATTTCATAGCCTAGTTAAAGGAAATCATTATTTTGGGCTACAAAATTGTAGGGGGAAAAAATCTCGTTTCTTAGGCCTTCCACAGCAGTGAGGGTGAGCTTGAGAGTAAGAGTGTGTGAGAGTGAGAGGTGAGGCTCAAAATGTCTACAATGGGCCGGAAGTATGAGAGTGAGAGTGAAAGTTGAGGGATAGGGGATGGTCCGGCTGAGAGTGAAAGTGTGTGAGTTTTGAGTTTTGTGGGCCCCACCAAATTTGAAAAGACTATGAAGCGCTTTTTAGAAATCTAAGAAGGTGAAGAGGAGTCTGGAATTTTGAAAAAAGGCAAGAGCAAAGACATAAAACTAGGGGGAAGGCATAAAGTGTCCGAGAAGCCACTATGCAATGCAGCAATTGTCGACCACACACTGAGACGCACGCCTGGGTCACACACATGGTCAGGATTGCTTGATCGTTGGAGATCAACGATCACAAATTAAAGGTCAGATAGAAAAAAAAAATAAAAAAATTGTATCGCCCCTACACGTGGCAGCATCTGGGCGCTCCGTATAATGTATCCGTGATCAACGGCTACAATTAATTGATCGTTATAATTAATTTAAAAATACAAAAAAAAATATTTAAAAATTCAGAAAATTTTTCAACGGTTATTTCATCAATTTTCCTATAAATTGAGCATTAACATCTTATTTTTTCACACATATGTCTATCATTTTCACTCATATTATCTATTTTTTACATACTCACTTGTTGTGTTTAATTTTATTTTCAATCATGGCGAATCCAAATCAAAACCGAAAGAATTGGTCCAACGAGGAAGAGGAAGCTCTAGTTCTGTTTACCATTTTTATGCATTTCAAACGTAAAAAAAAATAGCAAACAACTTGAAACACCGTTGGTGGAGACAAAATATAAAATTTATAATTTATGTAATAAAATTATAAATCCAAATATAATCAATATCAACCTCATATTAAAGATCACTTTAAAATAAAACTAATAATATAATTTTTATAAATATTAAAGCTATAAATTATAACTTAACTATAACTTAATCTAAATTAGGCTTAATTTAATTAGGTACAACATCATTACTCTCAGCACCACTGCAGCTTCAGCACATATCACTCTCACTCTCAGGACATAAAATCACTTGTCAGGCAATGTATCAGTATTACTCTTACTCTAACCACTGTGGATGACCTTATTAATTAGAGACAACCCACTTAATAATCAAACAAGGAGTAGGAAAATAAAATTCTACATATATCCACTTTCTTTTACTATGGATCTGTTAGGGTTTAAAGCGAACAAGGCTCATAGAAAATTCTACATATATATGTCATGTGTATGTCATATGTAAGGAACAATGGTAAAGTAGGCCCTCCATTCTACCAAAAAATGGAATAATTGAAAACAAAAGTCTTAGCATGCATGTTACATGTACCTCTAAAAAAGAAAAAAAAAAAAAAAGGGAAAAGAAAAAAAGGGTCATGAAGTGAGAAGCACAAATGAGTGCATAAATAAACGAGTGCACCCCAAATTGTTTACAGAAGTGGAAGATATATGAGTAGTGGGATGTATATATGGAACGGCTAAGCACACAAATTTGGATTTAGAAGGATTATATACATTAACATGGTACATTGTTAAGTTGTTAATTTAGTTCATTGATCAAAGAATGATATATCATTAATTGTCTAACAGCACATATATTATGTATATTTTTCGACAGGCGTTGTGAGTGACTGACTACTGAGTAGTAATGCGTGTGATTTTGTTACTTCAAGTTCAAACGTGGAATCTATCAGCATGCGTTTTATTTTCGATAATCGATCTATCGGTATGCATTTTATGTGGTTAGAACTTAGAACTCGAGATTTTTTTACTTGAAGGTTCAGACTTCAAATTAATATGGAATCTATTGGTATGCGTATTGCCTGACTAGCTAGCATGTCCAAGATCTGAAAAACTATCTATATTTATAAATTGACATAAATTCCATTTAATTTAGGAATATAACTATATATGTCATTTTAACGGGGTTCACGAACTTTAAAATATTTCAAATATACACCTAATTTATTATTTAAATTGAAAAATAGACTTCCGTCCATCGATTTATTGAGAGATCAGTTAAATATCAGCTTGGATTTTGCTGACGGGGATTAATTGGCGACGTGGCACCAACCCAGCATACATTTTCTGTCAAATGAGCGACACATGTCCACCTGACACGGGCCCACACACCCATCACTTCTTTGCTACTCGTTGAATGCTCTCCTGACCATTTAGTCTCCCAAAAACATCACGTTTTTTTTTTCAAATTTAAATATAAATCCTTCACTTGTGTTCGACAAGTAAGAAAGAGATGATGAGTTTGTGAGCCCGTGTCAGGGGTTAGGTGAACATGTGTCACCGTGTCGCTAATTTAGCCAGAAATATTTGTTGAAATAGCGCCACATCGCCAAATAATCTCAATCAGCAAAAGTCAAGCTGAGATTTAGTTGATCTCTCAATGAATCAATAGACGGAAATTCATTTTTCAATTTAGATAATAAATCGAGTGTATATTTGAAATATTTTAAATCTCATGAATCACGTTGAAATAGTATATATTGTCATTTGTATAAATTAAATTTATTCTTTATAAATTTATATACACACTGCATGCTCAAAACGAATCTTCATTATTGCTGGCCGCTAGTTTCTCGAGAAAGTGGTGGGGCCTGGAATGCCACTCACCTAATGGACTGTCATTTACATTTTGACATTTGTCATCCTTTTTATCCAGCTTTATCCCAAGACTTCTCTGCCTTCTCCCTGCCCTCTTCCGCTTCCCTGAAACATTCCAACCCCACCAAGACTTTCTCCTAGTTTCTCCCAGAAACAAACAATAAAGCAAGCGTATAATCTATAGATGGTCCCATGCTTTTCCCCTCCCATGTTCCCAAGAAAAAGAATGGTCTCGTCCTCGGCGTTCAGTTAAAGCATTTATTTTAAGATTAATTATAAATAAGTCAATAAATTTTTTAACAATTTTATTTTAGTTAATATTATTTTTAATAATTTTATTTTAGTTATTATAGACCAAAATAAAAAAATAAAAAATTATAATAAATCAACAAACTTATATTATTATTTATATTAAATTTATATTTAACTGTTACATAATAAAACGGTTTAGAATTTAACTTTCGAGTTTTGGACAGACTAATTAAACCCTAAGTCATAAGCTTTAAAATCTTAATTTTAAATCCTAAATCTCATTTTTATACTCTAAACTAAATTAAGGACAACGTCATAATTTTACATCGATTAATAATAAAAAAAAAAAAGACGAGTAAATTGATATTTTCTAATGTATCAAAATACATGACATCATTAAGTAGAGTAGATTAAACTTAGTAACTAAAATGAGTTGGGCTATTGACTGAAATATAATTTCGCAAAATATACTATTAACTAATATGAAATAAAAAAATTTGTATTAACTTATTTATAATATTAAAACTTTTTATTGACTCTTTTGTAATTTACTATTTAATTTAATTATAAAGGAGCACGAGACATGCTACATACATGTATGGTTCAAAAAAACTATATCATACACATAACCAAAATGAATGAAATCGTCAATCCAACGTACGGTAACAATATTAGTGTCCACACCATATAAATGTCCGTCCGCATAATAGTAAAATCCAACTAGCTAGCACTCCTACTCAGCGTACCCCCATCCTTCATATATAGTATGTTCATGCGTTTAAACATTTTTCTTCTTCTTTTCCATGCCTAATTAATGATGGAAGTATGGAATTGGAAGACCTGCAATCTTTTTTTCATGTTCAAGGTACACAGGGAATCCTACAATATTTCTCTTTATCTTTTTTGCCTTTCCATTGCAAGAGTTGTTGCTTGCATATATATATATATAATTGCATTATTAACAGACCATTTTAAGTTTTTTTTTTTTAGCCATGGACCATTTTAAGTTTTTAACTTACCGAAATACATTTGGTATATATCTATGTATATTTACAAAATGACATTGCTCCTCCTCTAGTGATGATGGGGTACGTACCACAAGGAGCTGAGGAGCCCGAGATCTCAAACACTGTCTATATGCAGTGTTTGTGCATAAATTCATGTGGATTTATCAAACAATTATAGATCGACACGTGACTGGTCAGAACCAACTTCAGACTTTGACTTTTCAACGGTCTAATGGGTCAAAACTTGGACCTCCACGTCACCACCTCAGCTCGGCATATTTGTATTGCCTGTTCAGATCGGTTTATCCCGGCGAATCCCCCACACCCGATCTGACCCGATCTGAGAAACTTTTAAAGAACTGAGTGTTCATCTTTTCTTGGTTATCCCAGTTCGGCTCGGCCCTCGGTGATCATCTTCTCAAACAACAGACTACCGTCGAGTGACGACTGTCACATCATACATCGGACACGTCTGGACCAGTTCACCTATGCCTAATCTGAATGTGGATATGTTTCATACCTGCGTATATAATATCTATGATCCATTCGGCTCGGATCCCACCGTCATTCTTGAAGATTGGAGTCAGGACGAACTGCCTTACTCGAATATCTCTGACATGGCTTTCTGACAGATGAGACACCCCAGCTCACAGCCATGACGATTAGGGCATCTCACTTGATCTTTCATCCTTGCATTTAATGCAGCATTAAATGTCAAGGAGGTGGGTAGCTATCTATGCTACTATTCATGACCGAACGCGTGGCTTCTTCTCAATCATTCACCCTCATGCTGGTAACTTAACCTTCACCACTTCCTTTGTCTATATAAACCCACTTATATGCACAAAGGAAGAGACACATAATTTTTACTCACCAAAAGGCCTATAAAAATACACGCAAATTGCTGAGAATAAACCCAGAAGATCTTACTTATTTCTTCCTTATTCTTCCAAGTTCATCACTTATTATTCCTTATTCTTATTCAAACACATCTAAATACATATCACTGACTTCATCATCGGAGCATATTTGGCTGGTACTACACTGGTCCTTCTCCCTTGATCTTGTGTTCATGCATGAAGATCTCGAGTCAACATCTACTTCATCATCCAGCAAGGCTTTCAATCAGCCAGATTATCCACTTTAAGTTGTTGCATTTTTCTTATGGAAATTTGCACCAACATGCAGTGTATTATTATTCTAGACAAATTAAGCTTAATTTATTGTTGCAGTTTCACTTAAAAGCAAACGATAAGTAGGCCACCATAGATGGTTCCATATATGCATCATTCTCCCCAATAGAAAGAGAGATATATGGTCCCATGCATCCTTGGCACCACTCATTGAGATCGGAATACTAAGGCATATACTTCAATTGTAAACTAGCGCTCCTACTCTCATTGTGCCTAAGAAATTACTGTATTTAATCATAACACCACATGTCATGTGTTGGAGTACTGTTATCAATTCACTTAATTTGGAACATATATATAATTATTAATATATAATATCTTAAACCCTAAATAATTTATTTAAAAATTATAAACGTATTATAATTAAGTGAATTAGTAACATCAGTCATATGAGCACGCTATGATATGTTACAATCACACACAATAAAGTCACGTTTACTTACAAGAAATGAAAGTGGAATAGATAAGATTTCTTCTCATTCCACTTCATCCTATGTTTATTTATATTGGGGAATCAAAAAAGAAGTGCGGCCCACTCCAAAATTAAGAATCACACTCCTATTTTTTTAGTAAACAATTAGGGGACTTGGTATTAATTCTCATACCCCTTGGAGTCATAGCTTTATACCACAATTATGTTCAAACTTTTTTAAGAACTCCAAAATACTTATTAAAAATACTTATTAAGAAAATAAAATTTTTTAACAATTCTTAAACTTTTTAGTAATTAAACTAATTTTTCTTCTAATTCATGATCATTAGTAAACACATAAGTGAGAATCAATTTTATTTTCATTTTGACTCAAAATATTTAATAAACAACTTAATGAGAATGACTCATCTTCACTCTAATTTCTTCTCTCCCTCTATTCTTCTCACTACAATTCTTTCTTTCTCCCGTTTCATGTTAGTGAACCTGACCTGAGTTTTTATCTACCTCATCCCTTTATTAATTATTCATGTTTTTAATAAACATGTCATATTTTTTTGTTCTTCTTTTTCATGCCCACTGACATGTAACGGGAGCAGGAGTTACACTTCAATCTTTTTTTCTGAAAATTATATTGCAAAGCTAAACCAGGTGTCAACATTATTTTACAAAGCATGCGCGTGTTATTGACGGCTCCCGCATCACATGTGGGTCCGCATTGAAGCTCGTCTCTTTTTTGTTATATATATATATATATATGTAAAATCAGGTGTTTTCTGTTGAGGTACGCTTCATTTTAAACATGATGAAGTATAGTTTAAAAACCTATTTCGCATTTTAATTTGATGATCGAAGCTGTCTATTTTCTAAATCTCTATACAAGAATCATTATTACAAAAAATTAGATAAATCAGAAATCATTAAAACATCTAATTGTAATAGAATAAATTGACGAATATATGAATTCCATTAACACTTGAAATGATGGCTTTTTAATCAAATGGTTAAACGATTTTCGATTTATCTAATTTTTTGTAAGAATGATCCTTGTATATAAACTTAAAAAATAAACGACTTTGATCATCAAATTACAATGCAGAGTGAGTCTCATAAATCATATATTATCATGTTTAAGTTGAAGTATATCTTAATAGAATGGGTCTGTATATATAATGAGAATTCTTCAGTTTCATGAAACTTCCAAATTTTTTAAAATTTCTATAATATGTGAAAAATATTTTTTAAAAAGGATAAATTTATAGGAATCAACATGACAACACATTCAACACGAAGTTATTCATGAGCTAACTTATGTCAAATTAAAATTAAGAAAATAAAAACCATCATCTATGTCCAATAAAAAGTTAGTATCGACTACCGAGTACTTCCTATACAAGAAAATAATTATGAAAAAAAAAAAAAAAAAAACCAGCAATGATGTTCAAAAGAAATTGCCCTTAAACCAACATCCTGTCTAAAAAAATAATAAATATAAAAATTACAAAATCAAACAACAATAATTTAAAAAGTCTTGTTTTTATCTTTGAATTTATATATGTACATTTGGAGTAAAAAAATAGTTTTTTTTTTAAAGGCCAGATCTAGACCCATTGAACCACCCGGCCCACTTGGAAAATACCGGTAAGTCGGTAACCAAGCCGGTCCGCATGTTCCCCCTTCCTTTTCTTCTCTCCAGCCCGTGCCTCCCCCCTCAGTTTTCTCTTCTTTCTCCCTCACCCTTCTCTCTCCTCTCGCTTCTCATTTATCTCCCTCCTTGTGACTCTCTCTTCAATCTCCTCTCATTTCTCTCTTCTCTCTCCCCTGCACACTCTCCCTTCCGCGACCAGCTTCGGCCAGAGCTCATCTTCGCCGGCCAACCCACGGCGACCCAAGGCCACCGGCCGACTCGATCCCCAAGCCGATGCCAACACGACGCAGCTGCCACCCAGCCCGGTCGACCTCCTCTCGCGGCGAAATCGCAGCTCCAAGCCGTGGCCTTCCTCCCCTTTTTCCGGCAAATCTAGCGGCGTGTTTGAGCCGATTTTGGTATAATATCGATCCTCTCTCTCTTCTAACTGTTGGATTGGGTTGGTTGATTCCAACTTGCTGCAAAAATGGAAAATTCAGTCTTGGGTCTCACGGCCACCGCGTGAGACATGGTTTTTGTTTTGTTTTGTTAATTCCAACTTCTGTGATGAAATTTATGTGCTTCTTGCTAAAACTTATAACTTCCATGCTACTTGCGTATTAATTGTTATGTTTGGCCGATCATTATTGTTATGAAATAATAATTATTTAAATTATTAAAATATTTTATTAATTGATATTGTTTGAAAATAACAATTATTGTTATTGTAAGACAACAATTATTTAAATTATAAAATTACTCTATTAATAGCTACTGTTTTGTAGTATCAATCATTGTTATTGTGAAACAATAATTATTTAAATTGAAAAAATGTTATATTAATTACTGCCCAACCAGCAATAGCAATCATTGTTACAATAACAATTTGCTTAGTTTTCTAAAAAAAATCATGAAAAAAAAATATAACGTAAACTTATTTGTACAAAGTGTTTGAACTTTATTTATACATAATGAACGTATTTATCATTCAACTTTTTAAGTGAATTTAAAAAGACTCTAAAAATGGACTTTTTAATAATTTACTTAAACAAAATTATGTGTTCAATTAAAAGAAAATGTCAATTGATAAACGTCGTAGGCTAGTGTTCAATAAGGTAAAAAGACTAAAGAGGATGATCATAACTTTCTCTTTAACAGTTTTACCTTTTTATTTTAGTTTTATCTTTTATTTCTTTTTTCATAAATTCCAGTTGCAATCAAAATCTATATTTAAATATGTTTAAAATACAATGGTAAAAAAAAAAATTGTTTAAAACACATATTCTCCTTTGGTATTTGCCCTTAACTAATACAAACTCCAAGACAACATAATATATAGGCTAGAGTTTAATTTAGACACTTAATTATAGGGGATATTTCAACTGCATCTATCATCTACAAAATCATTCAAAAACATACCTCATTTAAAATTTAAATTGAAAAACTGGATTTTTCTTCCTCTTTTTCTTTTTTACCCCTCTCCACCTCCTACTATCTCTCTCTCTCTTCCCTCTCTCGGGTCAACCCTCCCAACCCAGCCACTCTTGACCCCACCCCCACCACAACCTTTCCGACCCCAACTATAGCTCATGGGTGGATGGTCAGCACCAGGGGGACCCACCAATGGCCTTAGGCCGCCGGGAAATGGCTGACCTTGGATGAGCTGAGGTGCGCATAAGGAGGGAGTCGCGCGGGAGAGGAGGAGGAAGAGAGGGATGTTCATGGGAGAAAGAGGAGTTGCGGGCTGGTGGTGTTGCACTGACTGGGCTTGGCCGGAGTTGCCCTGGTCATGGTTGGACTGTGCAAAGTCATGCGAGAGAGAAGGAAGACACGAGGAAGAAGAAGAGAAATGAGAGAAAAGAGAGAGAGAGACTCGGGAGAAGGAAGAAATATGGGAGGCGGCACTGTTGTAGGTATCGGGCCCTCAAAGCACGGGCTGGAGAGAGAAGGAAGGGAGAAAGAAGAAGGAAGAGAGAAGGAAGTGAAGGCACAGGCTGGAGAGAGAAGGAAAGAAAAAGGAAGTCACGAGTTGGGTTGGGTTGGGGAGAGAGAGAGAGAGAGAGTTTTAAAATTTTAAATAATAATTAAATGGTTGGAGATAGGGGTCGGCAATGGGCCTGCCCGGCCCAAATTTTTCGGGTTCGAGCTGGGCTCGGGCTTGAATTATAGAAGCCCAATAGGGCTTTCAGGCTGGGCCGGGCCGGGCTTGGGCTTTAATGCACAAGCCTAAGGCCCGCCCATCGGGCTTTGGCTTGCGGACTTGAAGGGCCGGGCCGGGCTAGGCCCGAACGAGCTGCCCAAAATAGGCCCAAAGCCTATTTAGACACATATATATCTTCAAAAAAAAAATTTAGGATTTTGGCTATGTTGTGATTTGAACATAAGACCTCACATAATAAGCTTCAACTCTCAACCAACTGAGCTGACTAGTTTATTTGTCAAGTTTGTGAATCATAACATATTTAATAGCTCTTTCGTTTGTTTACCTCAATAAATTATTAATATACTTATTAAGTTATATATAATTCTATTATGTTAGTAATAGTGTAATACCATAAATAATAAACTTTTAAAATTATATACAACATTACAATTATAATAAAACATAAATGTACATATGTTTTATTATATATTTTATTACATATTTTTATAAACAAACGATACAATTGTGTTGTCAACGATCCGAACCGTTCAAATTTTAGTTCCTCACTCAAAGATAATTCGTACAAAAAATTAGCTCAATCGAAGATGTAAAAGTGACATAATGGTGGTTGAATTAATGAACAATCGTGGTTTTTCTAATGATGATTAAATAGGTAGATGAATTTCGATTTAGCCGATTTTTTGTACGGATGATCTTTGACTATGAACATAGAAAATGAACGGGTCAGATTGTTGAAATCAGGTTGTTGTTTTCATAATTATGGAAACAACAAGGTTTCAACGGGAAAGTTATTAGAATTATACTATTCAAGTGTATTTATATGTAGAAACTCATATATCGATCGTGTTTTCAACGATCCGAACCGTTCAAGTTTTAGTTCCCCACTCAAAGAGAATTCTTGCAAAAAATTAGCTTAATTGGAGATGTAAAAGTGACGTAACGGTGGTCGAATTAATGAATGATCATGGTTTTTCTAATGATAATCGAATTGGTAAATGAATTCCGATTTAGCCGATTTTTTGTAAGGATGATCTTTGTTTTATTATATAGAAAATAAACGGTTCAGATCGTTGAATTAATGAATTGACGATCGTGGTTTAATAACTTTAATTATAGTTGTATTATAAAAGTTGTATATACACATATACATTTATGTTTTATTATAGTTGTAATGTTGTATATAATTTTAAAAGTTTATTACTTTATTATTTATGGTATTACACTATTTACTAATATTACTATTACTAATATTACACTATTACTATTTACTAATATTATAGTATTATATAATAACTTAATAACATATTAATAATTTATTAGAGTAAATAAACGAAAAACGTATTAAATATATTATGATTCTCAAATTAGGCTTTGGATTGTGCTTTGGGCGGGCCTAAACGGGCCGAGCTTTGGGCGGCCCATAGGCTTCAAGGAGATGGCCTAAGCCCAACCCAAGAGAAATTTCGGGCCAAATCGGGCTTCGGGCCTAATGGGCCGGGCGGACTTCGGGTGGGCTTTGAGCCTTGAGCTTTTTAGGCCTTCCACAATAGGGATATCCAAATTTTGTTACCCGAAACCCATTTTGGGTCACAAATAATGCTGTTACCTAGTTCTCACAGTAATGGTGCTGTGACCCATTTTGGGTAACAGTATTTTATACATATTTAAAATATGGCTAATATTGATTAAGTAATGTTTAATTTATAATTTAAAACTGAAATAATTATAAAAATTATACCATGGGTCTTATTTTAATGAGATTTTTAAAATAAGGTCAATATTGAATATATTTAAAATAAAGAAACTTCATAAATTAGACAACATAAACCGTACAACATCGGAACTTCAACAATCATAAACAACAAGAATAACATGATAATTAAAAGAAAAAACAACAACAATTACTGCATTCAACATAACAGAAAATGAAGCGAAGTTCTTATTCGGAATCCGATGATGAAGAATTGACACCCACGTAATTATACCAATCTGAGATCTTCTGTTTGGTTTCACACTCGTCACATGGTTGAACGTGAGGGTTTTTCCTGCAGGTGCATGGCACGGGTGGTTTGGGCTCTCGCAGGTGGTTCAACCATTGGTGGCGAAGATTTGGGTGATTGGCCAAATCCTTGAGCTCCAATCTCATGCAAAATTCACACAAAAGGACCAAAATATCATCCGAACACTTGCAGAACCTCCAGTCTGGTTCTTTTGCACGCTCCATCATTAAACAATAATCGCACAATGGAGCAGCACAGTTAGGGAGGCACTTACACAAGCTTTGATCGCACTGTTGTTTGGAGCTCTCACCAGCGCCTTGCTTAGAGCTCTCACCGACATCCTTAGAGGAGGAAGCCATTTCTAAACGATAGTTATGTGAATGTGTTTGCCTACTAATTAAACCTTGGTATTTATAGGGGAAAAAAGCATGATAACTTGCCCATTGGATTCCCTGATGGATTCACAGATACTCGAATCTCACATGTGAAGCAACAGTGTTGTGCATGAGATGGAGTGTTTGGAGTAAGTGTATGGTCTTGTCATTGGTTGAGTGAATTATTTTGCAAGCATGTGATGGTTGTGTCATGTTAAGTCAGCTAAGAGAAATCAATGTCTTTATTTCATTTCACAAACTGCAACCGACAAATACAAACACACTTAAACGGCAAACACAAAGACAGGAAACAAATTTCGAAGATAAACAACAAGGATTAACCTAACATACGATAATGAGAACAACATTGATGAACCATGATTCTGATCTCAATGTGTTGGTGCAAGTGGTGGGTTTCCTTCTCGGATCCAAATATGCGTAATCAAATTGGATTTTAAGGATTCGTTGACATTTCAGGTCCTAAGCAAAGTTCGACGAGCATTCATCTTAGGTAATGATGATGGAGCGACACTGGTCGGACATAGTTCTACACCTTCATATTCTTGTTCTGCCCTTCTAGTGCTCACTTCTGGGTCTATTGGGTCATCCGTACAGTCATCCTCAGGGCGCTCATCCTGCATGATCATATTGTGTAATATTATGCATGCCTTCATGATATACCCTAGGTCAATCGGACGCTAATAACGAGCAGGGCGTTTTATTATCTGCCACCGGGCTTTTAGAATCCCAAATGCCCTTTCCACATCCTTTCGGTATCCCTCTTGTCGAGCGGCGAACAACTTGTGGTGGGGAAGAATAGGACTGTGCAATGAAGTAATAAGAGTTGACCATTGAGGGTAGATCTCGTCGGCAAGATAGTATGGGAGTGTGTGATCTACCCCATTCATAGTAAATCTCACTCTGTGGTTCCGACCGAAAATCACCTCATCAAAGAGATGGGAACAGTCCAGCACGGTGATGTCATTATTCGACCCAGGTATACCAAAATTTGCATGTCATATCCACGTGTCATACGATGAAACGGCTTCAAGTATAATAGTAGGGACATGATAATGCCCACGATAATGAGCTTGCTTGGCCATAGGGCAATTTTGCCATACCCAATGCATGCAATCCAAGCTACCAATCATACCTGGAAATCCTCTCCAACTCCCTTTCCGTAAAAGTTTTCTCATATCGGTAGCAGTAGGCCTCCGGAGATACTCGACCTCGTAGATATCTGAGATGGCTCTTATGAATTTAGAAAATGATTGTCGTATGGTGGATTGGCTAACGGTCAGCATCTTTGAGACCAAATCAAACAGCATGCCATATGCCATCACTTGCAGAGCCGCAGTAATCTTTTGATGAGGCGTACAACCTACTCTACCGAAGGCGTCAGGTCTTGCTTGAAAATATTCATCATGGCGGCAAACATCTTCGAGAATCCTATTGAATAGGGGTTGGTGCATGCGGTATCGCCTCTGAAACGTCACGGTGTCCTCGATTGGTGCCGGAATGAAGTAGGCCTCCATGAGCCGTTCGTGCGCATCTTCCCTATTTCGGTGTGTGTAACGACGATGTGAAGACGTACCACCATGTCTTGGACGTCCGGCGACGACATTATGACCCATGTACATGATCAATTGCCCCACCCTCTCTCTCTCATCCTCTTCCATATCCCATGAACTATATATCAAAGTTCGAAGATGAGGAGGAGGATGAATGCACGTACAAAGGATTCATCTTTGTGTTAATGGATAGAGATATTATCCTGAAAATAGAGTGAATGGAACTTGGTAAATATAGTAGTATTTATAAATAAGCCGCATGATGGTGTAGTCTTGTCATATGCAAACGTCATGGTATCATGCATTCGTCCCATCAATTGTTGTATGAATAAAGGTAGTATGCATTTGTCTTATCAATCGTCAGGGCAATTAGTATCATGCATTCGTCTTATCAATTTTGTTATCATTCATCTTATGCAATAATAGAGGGAATACAATGTTGGGTGACCAACTCAAACATGCCATATAACAAGAAATTCAAACTTGAAATACATGAAATACAAACCTAGTTCATGGATACTTAAAATGTAAACATAATCCTAAGTCGACACATAACATTAAAGATCAAACATAATTCAAATTCTAATTGTTAGGGGGGTACCCCGGATTTGACTGATTGAGGTTAGAAAGATATGGGTAGTATCCAAATGGAGTGTACTCCGAGCTTTGGTTAGTGCGCATCTGCCTCATTGCTATGACTTCAGCTTGTTTTTGCTCCCAATACATCCGTTAGGCCTCATTCATCCTGGAAAGGTCTTGGCCCATAATATTTTGTTCCTCCCATTCTAGCTGCCTTTCAATCCTTATCCTCTCTCTTGCTTCTTTTGTCGCTTCTCTTTCACTCTTTGCAGCCTCTCTATTAATTATCATTTGTATAGCTATGCTTGCATTTTCATTAAAATCATGCACTTCCTCAACCATTTGAGCTTGGACGGGCTCAGCGGCCTTGGCCCGCTTTGAATGGTTTCTTCTTGGTGGCCTTGGCCGCGAGGGACCGATTGGTTGAAATGGTGGTGGGTGTTCGTCATCACTAATTCGGATGGTCAGACATACATTATTGTCACTCTCAGGAGTGTCGAAATCGTCAAAGGCGAGGGTCTCTGGTTCACTCAACTGGGCCGGGGTATTCGTTGCGGCATACTTTGCACTTTCTTTTAATAGGTCCCAAACATGTAAGAAACCAAACTTGGATCCAGTCTTGCCTTCAAAACTCCCAAGTGCGTTCGCAAACTACAACAATTAAATTAAATAAATTGCCTTGATAAATAAACAATCGTAAAATTAAATAAAATTGTCTTGATAAATAAGCAATCTTCAAATTAAATAAATTGCCTTGATAAATAAATTATCGTAAAATTAAATAAAATTGCCTTGATAAATAAACAATCTTCAAATTAAATAAATTGTCTTGATATATAAACAATCGTAAAATTAAATAAATTTCCTTAATAAATAAACAATCATAAAATTAAATATCATACCAATAATAAATAAATAAATAAAAACTTACCACGTTGGCATCATTTGCACCGCTTCCGCGCATTCGCTCCGCCTCCATCAACGAAGCATAAAACTTGGTGCAATCCCGTGCTATATCAACCCATCGTGATTTAGCGCCGCCAATCGAACGCACGGTTTCACCCCTCAAGTTACGCTTGAAGATTGCGTAAATGTCACTCCAAAGCACATTTTTTCTTATATTTGCACCAAGACAACCGTCGGAAGACTTCTCTAGCCAAGCCTTCACTAGGGCTTGATCTTCACCTTGTGCCCAAGAACATCCTCTAGGAGCCATGATAACGATTTTTTTTTTTTTTTTTTTTTTGTAAATGTGGTATGAAAGATTGATGTTTGTGAAGAAAAAATCATGGATCTTGTGTAGTATATATATAATCTTTGAGAATATAGCCGTTGGGGGTGTGGTAGATTTTTAGAAATTTTTTCTGAAATCTTTTAAAAGTTTTTCGAGTATTTTATGGATTTTACAATTAATTTAGTAATATTTTTTAAAAAAATAGAATGGGAGTGATCTAGGCCCTTGATATCCAACGGCTATGTAATCTAGGCCGTTGAATTCAAGGACCAGTCCCTATTTAATAAGCAATTTCAAAAAAGGCCCAATCATGTCAATTAATCATTCCTCTTGCTTGATCTTCACGTGCTAGCTTTGGCAACAAACAGAAGAAGCAACATTGCAGCTTTAGTGTCAGCTCGCCTCTCTCCTCCTGCAAGTCTTCACATGGTGGGCCATCACAATTTTGGGTAACAAAAAAAATGGGTTACATTGTTATCTAAATATAGATAACACATTGGGCCACAAGGGAATATAAGTAACAAATTATGGCCCATTGTGGGAAGTTGTTACCCATTTGTTACCCAAAATGGGTTTTTGGGTAACATTTTCAGATGCATTGTAGTAGGCCTTAGTGAGGCCTAGTTGGAGAGAGAAAAAAAAAATAATACATAATAAATAAAATATAATTCGGGACGGTACATGACGAGATGGTTTTCAAACATCAGAGCCGTTCCCATCCCATTTAAGAACGGGACGGGACGGGATCGGAACGGGATGAAGGAACAAAATTTCGAGACGGGATTGACCGGGACAGAACAAGATGGAACGGGACGGTTTCGGTATTTCCGATATTAAGTCCACCCCTAACATGCATACCTTTGAAGAAATGGTAAATGATCTTCATGTTTGTAATGGATCAACAATAGTCTTGCTCCATCATAATCAAAAAGTTTTCAGATTAGTATTGTTATGTATTTATTTTTTAGTTATTTTATAATATATAATATGTTGTAAATAATATATTTTTTTTAAAATAAAGATGTTATTGAGAATATTGGTCAGTTGGCGGATAAAAGACAACATAATAAATATTTAGATCTCAATATTATTATTATTGTTGGAAATAAAGCTAAGTATTTCAGAGATATCATTTGATAATGATCTTAGTCCTCCACTTTTTTAGTATCAATTTGCATTATTGGTAGAAAGAACACTCCCTATACTCCCTGAGTTTAGCTATTATTTGGAGTTGTCACATTTTCATAACTAACTATCTGAAGTTGCTTTATTTCCAACAATAATAATAATACTGGGGTCTAAATATCTATTATGTTGTTCTTTATCTGCTAACTGGCCAATATTCTCAATAACATCCATATTTAAAGAAAAAAAAAATCTTATTTACAACATATTAAATATTATAAAATAACTAAGAAATAAACACATAACAATACTAACATGAAAACTTTTAAATATGCCAGAGCAAGACTAGTGTTGATCCATTTAGGAACACGATGATTATTTACCATTTCTTCTAAAATACTTATGTTAAATAAACCTTATGTCCAAATTACATCACTTACATCAGTTGTAGGAAACCTCCCATTTACAAGAACCCCACCTACAGATACATCAGTTGTAGGAAACCTCTCATATTGACATAATACAAATGGGTACCTGCTAATACAGTGATCATTGTACGTATTGGTTTCCTTAGCTTGAGATTTTAAAAATAATGTTATTGTTATATGTTTTTTTAAGTTTGCTTTGCTTCTAATTGCATTATTGATGTCTTTATGTATTTGAAACTCAACGGCTCTACTTTCTGTAATTTTATCAAGTTAATTGATCGTCTTATTTTGATGTAAAAAAGTTTTTAATTGGTTTTTGATGATAATGTTCCTGGGGTCATTTAAGAGTTTTGTAGTCTTCGTCTGTTATACTATTGGCACTACATTTTGTGGCCATGAGATATCAAATATTCCTATATGTATTATATCAGCCTTTAGATTTGACTTATTATCAACCTCTAGAATTTGGCATCAAATTCCTTGTACCAACGTAGAAACGATTGTAGTCTATCATTGGAATGATTCTAATCTGCATGAGAACCAATTCTGATCGTGCAAATTTAGTAACTATGTAGTTAGGGGACAATGGGGAGTTTTTTTTTTGTAAGCTTTATTTGGTTTTGTGAATGTTTTTTATTATAATGACTTGTGGATATTTTTATTTGTAGACATTTTGCGCAAATATTTTTGCTTTTATATTTAGATATAGTACAATGAGAATAGTCTTGAAGTTTCATAATGAGACCTCAAAGGTGGGGGAAAAAAAAAAACTTTTCATTATCATACTCTGTAATATAATTTTTACATGTACATATTGCTAAGACTTGTTTGAATTAAACTGGCCACAAAATTCTACATGCTTCTTAGTTCTTGCTAAGCTTCCAATCAATTTTAATTACAAGCCTTCACGTGCACTACAAGGGTCCGAACTCAAGGCATATATGCCTATGTATCTATTCTTAGAAGCAAGAGCAAAAGGAAATGTTTGGCCTCATTATATAAAGGCCCTCCTTAATTCATTGTATTTCTTTCATTCCTTCTCTACTATAACAACAATTCACACAAACCATTCTGCTCTCTTCAACCTCTTTACTCCTTAGACAGGTCACGTACCGCGCGCATTCACGTTACTTGTTCTCTTATTTTTCTTTTTTGTTATGATGGCATTTTATTTTCTGAGCTTTTGTTTCCCATGAAAAGTTGTGAATTAATAACAGAAATCAGATATGGAAAATAATACGCATGAAGGAACAGAGGTTCCTGACTTACAGCACAAAGCAACCAAGCAATGAGGTGCCAGTGGTCCTGCGGGGTTCTTCAGGCCAATTGTATTCAAAAAGACGATGACTCTGGAATTTGGCATGGACACTTGTAGTAGGCCTATGAAAGTCAAATTGAAATGTTGCGAGCAGAAGACGCATCTTCTCAAACTTGACTTCTCCATGGTGTTTCTTACGAACCCTGTAATGGGAAACAGCGAGGCAAACATATGGACCTCCTAGATGGACAAAAACTATAGTGTCTTCTAGAACTACAAAATTCAATAGGCAATGGCTTCAGAACATAGATGCGCTTAGGAGAAGAACCATTAGAAATGTGGTAGATAATTACTGCACTCGCTTCTCCTTCTTCGTCAGGGTCATAGATAAACATTAGCTTGTCATCATCATCCTCCAAGTCCAGGCACAAAGCCCTTCCACGGAAGGTGGGAAATTCAGCGGGAGCAGAGCCGATGAAAGGGAGCAGCATCCATCCTTGTCTTGGGTTGGCCACGTCAAAGCAGAAGCGTGGTGCCTTCGTATCAAAGAGGGTCGAGACCATGATCTTGGTGCCCACAATTGCATAAGAGAAGCAAAGAAAAGGTTGTATAGCGTGCCAGGCAACAACCAGGAGGCAATACAAGGGTCGGCATGCTCAGCCATTTCTGGGTTGTCGGGCAGAATACCTCAAAAGTCATGACGCGTTTGTCATATTGGGGACGACCCGCGAGAGCGTAGATTGCCCTGTCTACCTCAACCACCAAGGGTTCAGGCTTTGGTTCTTCGAAACCAAAGAAGGTTTGGGGCTTGATCTTAGGGTTTGGATCCACACTTGAATCAGTCTCGAACACATAAATACTTTTACTAAAACATTGTCCATCTCGATGTCGAAATACTATATGGTGGGGTGTGGGAATCATACCGCCGGCGAAAAGAATTTGTGAGCCGAAGACACCGCAACCTGGAAAGCAGGGAAGATCACGGCCGATCCTAGAAGCCACTTTTCCAAGGTTGCTATTGGATTCGGATTTGGAGGAGGAGGAAGAGCAACTCTGGCATTGGATTTGTACACTACTTGAACCAAAAATATTATGATCGGGAGCATAAAATTTAAACTCACAGGAGCATGATAATAGATCGCTCAATTTGATGGCGTGGATAACGTAACGAGGGAGAATATTAACCTTGTACTCGATGCTACATATATACAGAGATTTATCAACATCCACCTTCTCATTCTTCATCTTCGCCCACTCCGTACTCTGATTCTAGTTTTCCGATCTCTACTTCACAGCTTCACGCTTTGTTTTATATCCCAACCAAAACTCTCAATTTTGTGGAAGGTTTAGGCTTGAATGAATTTCATTAACTCCTAACAATCATATATGTACAAGTACAATGTTTATCTCTCAAGTAATCTAAACAAGGTAAATCCAACTAACAAATTAAGGATGATCATTAACTAATATTGGGCCACCGCATTACACCTGGGCTCGAATCCAAAGAAGGAGTCTTGCGCTTAGCCAAAACTTTCACTTTCTTGGTTTTCATAAGGGGGTATCTGAAAAATCTTCATTCAAGGTGTCCAAAGGAAGGGCTAACAAAATAAAGGCAACAGTTTATTTTTTGTCTAAATACAACGGTATAAGTTGAACATAAAGAAGTGAGACAAACCTTGGGGCCGATTTTTGCGGCTCACTTGACCACGAGGAGGTACGGCAACAAAAGAATCTTCTGGCTCTGACTCGCTAGTTTCTTCATACTCTTGGGTATCGGCCTCGCCATCTACAAAGATGAACATAAACGGTGAGTATAGATACAAATGGTCAAGTATCAAAAGAGTCGAGTAAAAAGAAATGATGAATACTAGAGAGTTGGCCCACGACCACCTTTTGGGCTAACTTGGATTTGGCTATTTTAATACAGTTGGCCGACATGGGACAACCATCAAATAAAGGTGTGGCACGCTCAACGTCTGGCACAAGGAACCAAGAAGGTAACAGAGGCGTGCAAAGGTTTCCTCGAGCCAGACGGAGATTGGCCTTCAAGTGCAAAGGCAGAAGGGACCTTGACTGCAAGACCCACCCGTCGAGAGGGACAAAAGTCGGCCTTAGTGATCCAACGGTGATGCATATGCATCTGCAAGCTACAAGGTGATTGTTGGAACAAAAAAAAATAGGGTCTAATGACAATATTTATAGATAAAACAATAAACAATTCAATGCTAATTTAATGCATACTCATAAAATAAATTAAACGGAAAAGAGTTTAGAAAACCTTAATATTAGATCGAGGCTAATATTTGATACTGTTTTTAAGACGAGATTGCCCTTCACTGGTGCCTCAAGGTTTGAATTAGCAATCGTCTCCCAGGATACAACAATCTTTTTTCTTGCGGAAGTAGCACTTCAATCAACAAGAAATGACGAACACATATAATGTTGATCTCTCTCAATAAGTAACTTTGGATAAAACACAAATCACTATTGTCTCTACTAAAAACTCTATTTTGAAATGACAAATTGACTAAGTATTTATAGATGATGAAGTGCCTTTTTGGAAGGGTTATGCCTGTTAAGAAAGGTAATAGTAATACCCTTTTTTAAGATACACTCATTTACAATTATTGTAGTACCTTTTTGTTTTTAAGACACACTCACTCACAATTATTGCAGCCCATTAGGCACCTTTTCCAAGTAGATGTCATTGTACTTATTCAAATAATATATAATTGATATGGCAAAGAACTCATAAATTTAATTTGTATTTTTATTTATCCAAATATGAAAATTAATAATTTAAAACAGTGATTTCATATCAAACCCCATTGCCACACCTCTTTCTCCACTTCATGAAAATATGCAAAACCCATAGTCTCTGTGAAATGGATTAATCTTTGAAGAAAATATTAACTGAATACATTGTGCAAAACTAGGATACCCATTTATGCATATGAAATTTATAATAAACCTCAAACATCAAAAATAAAAAAAATATATTAAATTCATCAGTATTCCTGAATACCCATTTATGCATATGAAATTTATAATAAACCTAAAACATAAAAAAGAAAGATGGTCGGAATGGCCGGAAAAGCTAGAAACTAGACAGAGAAGCTGCGGCCTTTGTGGCTTATCAATTCTAGCATGGTTTTTGTCTAGATAATCATCACAAAGCCATCAATTAGGCTAGGGAAGGCAAAAACAGAGGGAAAACACGTCTCATGCCCCACCACTTGCAGTGGAGCTGCGACGGCCGTGAGACCCAAAACTGGGTTTTCAAATCCAACAACAATTGACCTAAACCAAATTTACAGACTTGTAAAGGACAAAGAAGGGATTAAGAATATACCATAAATCGAGGCCAAAGGTTTCTGGAATCACTCGAACTCGTCGGAGAAGCTGCCATACTGTGGGGCTTCGATTCGCTGTTGTGGCTGATCGAATGGAGAATCCGAGTACACTATTGTGCTCAGGACGTCGAGAGGAAGAAGACTTGGGTGGTCCGGCATTCCAACTCCGTCGAAAAAGGTAGATGGTCGGCGAGCACCACCGATTGGAGTTGTAGAGATTTGGGCATGATTTATGGCGAGCGGATGACAAAGGGAGGAAGAAGAGAGAGAGAGAGAGAGAGATGTTGATTGTTTTCTTAGAACAAAAATAAACATCTATTTCATTCCAAGTATACTCGCAAGTGCACGAATCGCATCAGTAGCAAAGCGTACAAGCACGAGGTCGATCCCACAGGGAATGGTTAATATACAATAAATCAATGCAAATAATCACTAGAATAACTAAATGGGGGGTTTTGAAAAGATGGAACACACGCACACATCACCACACGCACACACACTTTATTCTATCTTGCAATGTTAAGTTTTCAGTTTCAAATCAGATAAGCATGCAATAACCATCCAAGGCTAATGACAGTTAATTTGAACACAACATATTAAAGTTTGACAGCTAAAAAGGTTTGGCTAGTTACTTTCTCGCCATTGTTCTCCTAATGCATAAACTAAGAGCTTCTTGGGCCTTCCTTAGCCAGTTAACCTACATGTTCCCTAGTTCAAGCTAAGGCAGCTGTTACCCATGCAGGAGTCATTAAGTTTTATGAGAACGTCAAACATGCACAACATATAAGCTTTGACTATTTCCTTATAGAGGTCGCCCAACCCCACTACCAAGAATAATCCCTTATTCCCTTGTTACTTGTGGTTTAGTGTCTTTGACTATTTCACAGCTAAACCTAACAGATAAACTAGATGCAATTACCCTAAGGTGGCCAGTCAAAGGATGCAAACAACTAGTGACGGGGGTTTTAATAGATAGTGGAAATTTAATATGTGCAAACATCAAACTAACAGACCAAGAGACGGATAAACGATTTGTTAGAACATGCAAATCCATTAATCGACCTACAACTAACATGCAAGATAGAATAACTAACCTACATAATTAAATAAAACAAATAAAAACAAAACAGCAACAAATAAACAAAATCCCAATTCATGCTTGCTAACGGAAATCAGAAACGCAAACTAAACAAACTTAAAAACATAAACTAAACAACTAATTTAAAGTGCATAAATTAAATGAAATCAGAAACGTAAAGTACACAAGTTTAAACGCATGCACGAATTAAAATCAGAAACACAACTAAACTAGATTGACTAATATAAACTAATTAGAATCTGAAACATGCATTAAATAAACCCAAAGCTATAAACTAATTGAATTCAGAAACTTAAATTAAATAAATTCAGAGACCAATATCCAACAATAAATCTGAAATTAGAAGGAAAAAGAAAGCAAAAATCAGAGGTGCAAACACATGGGGGCTGCGGCAAGGAAAGTGGAAGAAGGAGGCACTTAGCAAGCAGGAGGAACTCACGGCAAGGTGAGCTAGGGCTTGCGGCAGCAGGTGGTCCTTCCCTCTCACTTGTCACGCCACCCTCTCTCTAAGTCTCTCTCTGAATTCGGCTCACCTTACAAGAAAAA
>QANW01013125.1:635436-660558 GCA_003254865.1 Dryas drummondii | reverse complement strand
TCATTCATTCTCCGTTTTTGACATGAATGCACCACCACATGCCGAATCCACCTTGGCTTGGTCTCTCTCCAATAATCCCTGATAAAAAAAACAAACCACATACCAAGGAGATAGGTTATGGTGCGGGCAGCTAGTAAGTAAGTCATTAAATCGGTCCCAAGTCTCATGGAATGGCTCGTCCGCTTTCTGGACAAATCCAAGGATCTCCTTCCGAATCGAATTTGTCTTGGAAATGGAATAGAACTTGTTCAGGAACTTGCTCGAAAGATCATCCCATGTCGAAATGGAACCACTGGGCAGCGAATACAACCACCTCTTTGCCTTGTCCTTAAGCGCAAAAGGGAACATTCTCAAACGGTACTAATCAGCGTTCAGGCCCCTCAATTGTGCGGCTTCACAAACCCTGGAAAACTCCTTCAAAAAGTGGATCGGATCCTCCCCATTCAGCCCATGGTAGCTCGGCAACAAGTGTATCTGACCACTCTTGATTTCGAAATCAGTGGCTATGGCTGCATACCGAATGCATGATGGTTGAGTGGGCAGCGAAGGTGCTGAAAAATGGCTCAGGGGCTGCGGCACAATCTCATTTGCTTCAGCCATGTCGACACTCTCAGTCTCTTCACTACTCGAATCTGATGGACTAGGTTGCGGGCTGACTTGTGATGTACCTAAAGTTTCGTTCTTGAGCCTCTCCAACCTAGCAACAAGTTCAGGGTTCATAAAACACACCTAATCAAGAGAAAAATACACAATCAGTAGAAAGAATGCATATAAAGGCATGGCATTTATTAAAAACTAAAAATTAGCAAAAACTGAAATCTAACTAATATAACCTAATTCTAATGACTAATTACACCAATTCATTGATATTAGACACCATTCCCCGGCAACGGTGTCAAAAACTTGTTGATGTGTTTTCTTAGAACAAAATAAACAATTACCTCATTCTAAGTTTACTCGCAAGTGCACGAATCGCATCAGTAGCAAAGCGTACAAGCACGAGGTCGATCCCACAGGGAATGGTTAATATACAACAAATCAGTGCAAATAATCACTAGAATAACTAAATGGGGGGTTTTGAAAGATGGAAACACACGCACACATCACCACACGCACACACACTTTATTCTATCTTGCAATGTTAATTTTCAGTTTCAAATCAGATAAGCATGCAATAACCATCCAAGGCTAATGACAGTTAATTTGAACACAACATATTAAAGTTTGACAGCTAAAAAGGTTTGGCTAGTTACTTTCTCGCCATTGTTCTCCTAATGCATAAACTAAGAGCTTCTTGGGCCTTCCTTAGCTAGTTAACCTACATGTTCCCTAGTTCAAGCTAGGGCAGCTGTTACCCATGCAGGAGTCATTAAGTTTTATGAGAACGTCAAACATGCACAACATATAAGCTTTGACTATTTCCTTATAGAGGTCGCCCAACCCCACTACCAAGAATAATCCCTTATTCCCTTGTTACTTGTGGTTTAGTGTCTTTGACTATTTCACAGCTAAACCTAACAGATAAACTAGATGCAATTACCCTAAGGTGGCCAGTCAAAGGATGCAAACAACTAGTGACGGGGGTTTTAATAGATAGTGGAAATTTAATACGCGCAAACATCAAACTAACAGACCAAGAGACGGATAAACGATTTGTTAAAGCATACGAATCCATTAATCAACCTACAACTAACATGCAAGATAGAATAACTAACCTACATAATTAAATAAAACAAATAAAAGAAACAAAACAGCAACAAATAAATAAAATCCCAATTCATGATTGCTAACGGAAATCAGAAACGCAAAATTAAAGAAATTAAAAGCATAAACAAATGGAAATCAGCAACATGAATTGAAAGCAATAAAGAGATAACTAAATAAAATCAGATTGCAAAGATTAAATAACAACTAATTAAAATCAGAACCAAAGCTATAACTAATTAAATTCAGAAACTTAAATTAAATAAATTCAGAGACCAATATCCAACATTAAATCTGAAACTAGAAGGAAGAAGAAAGCAAAAATTAGAGGTGCAAGCACATGGTGGCTGCGGCAAGGAGGGAGGAAGAAGGAGGCACCTAGCACAAGCAATTGGCTCACGGCAAGGTGAGCTTGGGCTTGCGGCAGCAGGTGGTCCTTCCCTCTCACTTGTCACGCCAACCTCTCTCTAAACCTCTCTCTGAATTCGGCTCACCTTACAAGAAAATAAAAGTCTGAAACTAAAACCCTAAAACAGAAAAATAAAACTAGGAGGGGAAAGAGAGATTTCGGCTGAACTTAGGAGGAGAAAAAGTCTTCTCTAAAAGTCTGAATGAGGGGGTTTAAATAGGAGAAGCCTTCCTTGAGAGGCAAGGAAGAGACTTGCGGCTGCATAGGGTTTTCCTTTTCCTAGTGCCTTGCGGCTTCAGCTTGGGCTAGCTGATCAGGCCTTGGCGTGATGGGCTGCTCCCTTATGGGCTTGAGTGGCTCACGCCTAGCCTAGCTAGGGTCCCTCCTTGGCGCATGGGCTGGTAGTCTTGGGCTTTGGGCTTGCATGTTGGGCTTCCATGTTGGGCTTCAGTAGCTTGCACAAGATGGGCTAGGGTTTCACTCCATGGGCTTCCACCTTGGGCTTGTCACCTTGGGCTTGCGCATGGCCCCTTGTCTTGCTAGGGTTTGCATGGCATGCATGCGCATGCATGGGCTGCCATCTTCCTCCTTGCGTGTGGCTTTTGGGCTGCTAGGGTTTGGGCCCATGCATGTGCATGCATGGCCCACTTGGTTCGGCATCCCTAGGGCCCATGGGCCCTCCACTTTTGACTTCCCATTTTGCCCCTCATTTCCATTTGAATTCAAATTCATTTCTTCCCTCCATTCAATTCCATGGATGTCCACCACCTTCTGGAAGCTTCTGGAACCTTGACCAACATTTCCTAGTGCAACTAGGATCCTTGAAAATGGAGAGATTCCTTATCCATTTCGACTTCTCGTAATGACCATATTGCCCCTGGGGTCTCCTAGTGTCATTAGGACTCCTTTCCCTAGTTGGGTTAGGTTTCCTAGTTCAACCAGGATTTCCTGTTCGAATCAGGATTTCACATTTCTGGCTCCGCAATGATGGTTCTGGACTTGATGTTTCCTAGTGTGACTAGGAATCCTCATTTGACTAGGATTTCTGCACTTTTCCTGGTTTGACCAGGATTTCACTCGTTTTCCTGGTTTGACCAGGAAATGTCCCAAAATGGCTCCATTTGCTTCTTTTTCTCATTTCTACTTTATTTGACATGAAAATACAAAAATAAGACAAGAAACACAAAATAGCGAGTTCTAACACTCTAGGTTAAGGAATTAGTATCATAAAGTGATGCAAAATGCACACTCATCAAGAGAGAAGAAGTTGATGGTGGTGGTCTCACTAGAAACCGTCGTCAGACAACACCACACGCGCTGGCGACAACCACGTGCGAAGGAGAGAAAACATAGAGAATAGAAAGGGTACGGGTGCGGGTGAGAAGAGAGAGGAGAGAGAAATGAGTGAGGGACAGAGAGATGGAGAGAGAAGGTAGGTTTAGTTGTCGAAATGTAATTAATTTGAATTTATAATTAATTTTGCATTTGGCTGGATTTACAAGTAAATTTTTTTTAAAAAAGTGAGTTTATGAGTAATTTATTAAAAAAAAAAAAATGCAACAACAATACCCAAACCCGAACTCACTCCTAACAAACTAATCAGATCCGACCACCTGTCGGCCTGTAATTGAAACCTTCTCACCCGTGTTTTGGGTGGGGCAATAAGACAGTGGGTATAACAAACAGTGACATATCAGACCTCTCTCTTGTCCCAAAACGCACCCATTCTCTTCTCTCTCCCCTCTGAATTTTACTCGATTGCGGTCAACTTCAAGCATGAGCTACCTATTGACGACACTGACAAAGAAGGCAGAGGTGGACTCCATCATCCGATCCACCATCGACAAGGTCCTCGTCCTCCGCTTCGGCCGCGCTTCCGACGCCGTTTGCCTCCTCCTCGACGACGTCCTCGCCAAATCGTCGCGAGACGTCTCCAAGTTCGCATACATAGCACTCGTCGACATCGATTCCTCAGACATTCAAGTTTACGTCAAATTCTTCGACATCACTTTGATCCCCTCCACGGTTTTCTTCTTCAATGCCCACCACATGAAGATGGATGCGGGAACCGCCGATCACAGCAAATGGGTCGGTGCGTTTCGCCAGAAACAGGACTTCATCGATGTCGTGGAGGCCATTTTCAGAGGCGCCATGAAAGGGAAGCTGATCGTTAATTGCCCATTGCCCCCGGAACGAATACCCAAATACCAGTTGTTGTACAAAGATGTGTAGGAGTTGTATTTCTCTCACATTTTGATCACTTTTGTTAATTAAGGAATGCAATTGAAAAGTTTATTGCTCAATCACGTTTCTTAGTTTTTTTCTTTCTTTCTTTCTTTCTTCTTTTGTGGATTGGATTGTCAATTTCTATGCAATTGAGTAGCTACAGGTCAGGTAGCAGCAGAAGAGGCAGCCCACAAGGCAAAGAGAGAAAGGTATTGTTTTAACTTGTTTGCTTGTGATCTTTTGGTTGGATGTCATTGTCAATCTTGGGTAATTATGCTTTTATAATTTTGCATTATTCAAATTTTTTGTATAATTTATTTTGGTTGGTTTGGAGATGATATTGATTGAATATTTAAGATTTAGAAGTGCATTGCATGCTTGGCTAGTAGAAGTGGAAGAAAAGTCATTTGCTTTGATATCCTATGATATGAGGATTAGGGGATGTGTGAGGATGGCTGGCTGTGTTGGGAGTTATGCTGCAGTGGCAATATCATGTTAGTCCCTAATATTATTGAGCATTCATCAACTCGGGTTATGGATTCTTTATTGGAAGACAAATTGGTTCTCCAAGTGCTGCCTGAAGTGGCATTCTTCAGTTGGAGACCACTTGGTTAATAAAGAATCAATTGCTTGAATTGATTTTATATTTAAATGAGAGGAAGAATCTGTTGATCACTTGGGAGCTGGAGTAGCCTTCCTTCTTTTTCATGTGTGTATAGGGTTTTACTGCATTCAGTTACAGAAATGCTTGCAAGTTGGCATTGAGTATTATATTTATGTAGACATACTTAACCAGAATGAAAAGCAGAACTGGTATCTTTGATTTGGTCTATTTGATCAAAGAGAACTACCCGGCCCTTCAGAAGGTTGAAAGTTCGGCTCTTGTTCTTTAGTGACTTCCTTGTGTACTTGATTTGGTTTGATGACACGATCTTCTCAGTTCTTTTCTTTATATTGTAACGTATGCATGACTCTTTTGGTGTATCCATTTGTAATGTAGGCTTGGTATATTTTTTTTAGATGCTAATATAGGCTCTCCATGTATTAGATGAATTATACATAAGCCAGTGGTAAAAGCAAAGGAGCCGTGAAACTCTTTGAGTACCTATTAATTAATGCATTTTCTAGGTTTCATTTTTCTTTTACATGATTTAGGTACGCACATTCCCACAATGACCTCAATTTTAAAAGGTCCAGCTGAAGATTTTGATGCTTTTTTTTTTTTTTGCCTTCAAGATTTTGATGTTTTTTCGCTAGCCTTTTTTTTTTTTTTTTTGGTTTTACACAAACTAGGGTGTGTGTGTGGGTATCCTTCTTTTGTCTCTCTTGGTTTTTATGTCATGATTAGGTACTACTAATTACTAAATGATCTCAATATATATACAGATGCAATAGATTGGTTTGTAGTTGTAGGGCAGGGAGGGAGGGAGGTTTTGTTGTTTTTTCTTGTATCTCTTATAATTTTATTTGTGACATTAGGCCTATAAAGAGGCATGTTCATAATCTGAGTGTAATTTCCTTGCATACCTTACTGAGAAATTAGTCTGGCAATCTGATTCTAAATTAACCTTATCACATGTTATATGTGTTTGAATTTGAAATTTTTATCTTCCATGAACTGAATTTCCTTACAGTTTATTATTGTGAATTATAATTATCTTATTTATAAAGCTAAACCTAAACCCGTTCAAAAAGCTATGTATTTTTTTTTTCTTGTTGTTATCGTCCTCTTCATCATTGTGGTCTTGATAATTATTACTTCTCGAATTATTAGCCTAATACCTAAGTTCTATGATACAGATGACCTAAACTTTTGATAAGATGTACAAATTAGTATTGATATCTGATGGAGCTCTAGCACCTAGGATAACCATGAAGAGAATTACAGAAGACATAAATATGGTGGTATTCAAGCAGTTGCGCTGATCAAGACAGTGATTATGGAATAAATTTCTATAAGATCGTTTGGACTTCCAGAATTATACCATTTCTAGGGAAGATGTCCAACTCAGATTTGACGTGTAAACTCTTAGTTACTGAGGTATAAGTTATTAAGTTGATGTTGATAGTGTTGGACTTGCTAAGTGAATGGCTTAGGAGTCTTACCATATATACAAAACATAGTCTGTCTACTTGTTTATTTAGCAGAAATTGAAACCCTCTATTCTATAGCACAGGCTTTAGATTAGAAATTAGGGGATGACTACAAACTGAAAAGCATTTCCAAAATTACAAACATGTGTGATGGTGTGGAGAGTGTTGGCTTTGAACTACAGGGTTTATGATCAATAAGGTTGGTTTCAGATTATGAATGGAATTCAGGTTTATTTTTCTTTATATTCATTTCTTTATGTACTTTCAAAATGCTTTTCAGCTAACAGCTTGCTGTAATTTGAAGACAGCAGAGGAAAGCTAAGGGCCCAATCAATAATGTTTTTCGTTTTTTGATTTTATAACTAAAGAGAGAATGGGGAGAGAGAGGATGGAGAATAGATAATTTAAACTAAAAACCATTTAAAATTGGTTTCCGTTTTTATTTTAAAAACTGTTTCATATATTCTTCCTTTCTCCCTCACATTTCTCATCTCTTTTCTCTCTCTGATCTTCATCTCCCCCTTTCTCTTAAATAAAGAAAATAAAAACATAAACGCGGCCTAAGAATTGCAAAGATGAAATAAATGTAAGCAAGGTAGTTCATCAGTGGGTTTCTTTAAAGTGAGAAGTTGGTGTTACTGACTCTGCAGATCAACACAGGAAATAAGATAGCTACATTTATATGTCATCGTTCAGCTTTTTTTTAAGAAAAATAAATTATGATAGGAAAAAGGGTATAGAAATTTTCCAAAGCTTTTTCCTTATTATTTTTTCCAAAATGTAGTTCATTAGTGACTTAAGACTGATTGGCATGCCAGTTTTCTCTTGCAGCCAAAATATATACTGTATTAAATGAAGAAGGCAGAAGAATGAAAATCGGGAGCATGAGATAGTATATGAGCCTCTATGTAGCCAAGAACAAAATTGTCACTAGTGCTTAGAAAAGGAAACTTGCTAAGCAGGCAAATTGGATGGAGAAAGAACAACTGCGTCAACTTGGGGAGGAGAAAGAGGATGTATGTATAAGTTCTCTCTAATCTTTGTGCAACTGACTTTTTTATTTCTTACACCTACTTCTGTAATTTCACCTGTTTAACTGAACAGTGAACACTTGATCAGTTTAGGTTGTGGCTTGCTTAGTCTCTAGCATCTCATGTATCGGATTCATTTATGGTTTGGTAATCTATTATTTGCTTCTACTTGACATATTATTTGTCTCAGTTACTTGATTCATGATTGCACGCATCTATGGGAGTTCCCTCATCCCATAAAAAGGAAAGAATGAAAGGCTCCACATTGGTTTGTATACAAGTATCGTGTAATATTGCATTGTGTAACACTGTAAGGGTTTTCTTTTCGAGCAACCAAAAAGGAAGTGAGATGGAAGTATTATCTAAACAAGGCAGACATTTTATCTTTTTTTTTTTTCCTTTGTTTTTGCCAAATACAAAGCAGGCATTGTTTGCTAATTTGGTATTGCTAGTGATTGATCTCAATATGTTTTGGCATGTCAGCCAAAAGTGCATTAGTTTGGGTTTGTTCTTGGGTCAAGATTCTGGATATGGTAGTAGGATAAGGTGTGTTGGAGACTGCTCTGTTATTTCTTGTAATTGAATATTTATTAAACATATTATATATTGATATGAACTCAGTTGACCGTGTTGAAAATATTTTCAAACATAGTATGACCACGCAAGTAGTGATCATCCTCACTTCCACAGGGGTGGTCATGGTTCTAGGCTTCTAGCTGTGGAAACCTGCTCTGCTTTACCTTGGAAAAACAAAAACAAAAGAGGTGAACATCGCCCTAGTTGTTATGGACTTATGAAACAGAACTTCAAGGAACAAAATCATGTGTTAAATTTACACCTAACTAGGCGTATTTATTGAAATTCTTTTTTCTCCAACTCTTCGTTCGCCAAACACCCTAATTTGCTCAAGAGAGTAGCAAGGATAACATCACAGTTTTGATGACCAAATATTTATCAATTTATACTAATTTTTTTATGAATGATCCTTAAGAAGAGACTTAGAAATAGACCATTTCGATCATTTTAAACTGTAGTTCCAAAAAATTGCTACTTTTAGTAATAATAATAATAATAATATAAATAAACATTCATGATGCACAAACTACCTTAAACGAACAAAAAAGAAAAGAGAGAGAACTGGAATTGTGAGATTAATCACCTTTACAAAGAAAGGAATTACGCTGATTGTGATAGTACTTTTGGCTTTCAGGTCCTCCTCTCCCCACAAAAATAAATAAATTTTTGAGTTATAGAAGCACAATTTTTTAGTGCTTTCTAAGAAGTAGTTCCTTTACCAAGAAGCACCTCTAAATAAATTGCACTTTAATTTTAATAAAAAAATTAGGTTAAATACCAAATATTAATAGTTTTTCAGTAAACCATCAAGACACTAATTTTTGTTTAGTTCATGTACTAACTTAGAGTAAGACATTTTGGATTAGGTCACAAATTAGTTTGCTATACAGTTGTGACCGTTGAACAATCACAGTTAATTGTGATTCTTTCAAATTCATAAAAATTCAAAATTTATAAGAGTTAAATACTTTTGATTTAGTCTTAGGGATGAAATCCTATAACTCATAGACCACATTAAAGTTTACGCCTTACAAATATTAAAAAAACAACAAATCAATTAAAAGTTATAACTATTAGACGGATAATCATATTTTTTAAAATTGATACCTAAACTGAAATTTAATACTTAAAGTGAAATAATATAAATATTTTAATAATTAAAATAAAAAAATATTACAATTTGATATTTAAAATCAACTCAACGTATCTTAATTTTAAATCTTTTATTTGCTTCTAAGTTCTAACAAAAGCGCAACAAAGCAACAAAACCGCGATTGACCACAAATACTTCCAAACGCCATTAGCCACCTACAAAATATTTTGGGCTGGTGTTACCATGCCCAGGCTTATCAGTCTTTGGGCTTCGGCCCTTGTAGACATTGAGTACCATCTATAAACCTGAACCATATCCAAAAACCCTACCAATATATAAAACGAAAGCTGCCCCCCCCACCTCTCTCATTCATTTCATTTGCACGCACAACACAAAACCTCTCTAACCCTAAACCCTCCGCCGTCACTCACTCTCCACTCTCCAATCTCACAACAAGCAACAAGCCATGGCAGAGAGACCCGCACCCGCTGAGAGAGGTGGCTTCCGTCGCGGCTTCGGAGGACGTGGCGGCGACCGTGGCCGTGGAGGCAGACGCAGAGGCGGCCGTCGCGACGAGGAAGAGAAGTGGGTCCCAGTCACCAAGCTCGGCCGCCTTGTCAAAGAAGGCAAGATCCGAAGCCTCGAGCAAATCTACCTCCACTCACTCCCCATCAAGGAGCACCAGATCGTCGACACCCTGGTGGGCCCCAGCCTCAAGGACGAGGTCATGAAGATCATGCCGGTCCAGAAGCAGACCCGGGCCGGGCAGAGGACCCGGTTCAAGGCCTTTGTTGTGGTCGGGGACAATAATGGGCACGTGGGGCTCGGGGTCAAGTGCAGCAAGGAGGTGGCCACCGCGATACGTGGCGCGATTATATTGGCCAAGCTGTCGGTGATTCCGGTGAGGAGAGGGTACTGGGGGAACAAGATCGGGAAGCCCCATACCGTGCCGTGTAAGGTGACCGGGAAGTGCGGGTCGGTCACGGTCAGGATGGTGCCCGCTCCCCGTGGAGCTGGGATTGTTGCTGCCCGTGTGCCCAAGAAGGTTCTGCAGTTTGCTGGTATTGATGACGTCTTCACTTCGTCCCGTGGATCCACCAAGACCCTTGGAAACTTTGTCAAGGTATCTAATTCGTTTTGTTTTTGTGCTCATTGCGTTTAATTGCTTATTGGGTGTCGTTTAGTTTGCTTAATATCAATGATTATGTTGATGGTTTGCCTATGCTTTGTGATATATTTGCTTGGTCACTGATCAATTTGCCACTGAGTTCAATTTTTTTTTTAAGAATGTAGACATGATATACAATACCAATATGAACTATGTCATTGAACCCAATTTGACATTATTGTTGTGTCTAGAGGAGTGGTGTGACTGACTAGCTAGAGGAGGTCCAATGTTGAACAAACTTGAATAAACAATGACATAGGTGATTTCATGGGTATTGTTCAATATCAGACTTCCCCTAGCCAATATTGCAAGTTTGGACATGATAATTCTGTCACCGCAACTCTAATTTCAGTGTATATTTACCCATATACTGTCCAAAAATGGCCGATACAAAGTCACTCTAGATTGAAATATGACACACTCAGTTGGCATTTGGACATGGCCTTGCCAACTGAGTGTCATCATATGAAGCTTTAATGTACAAGTATAAACCCTTCAATATGGAGGGAATAAACTCAAGTAGGTGATCTTATAAAATGAGGATGTGTTGTGATTATTTTCTTACTATGTGCATTATATCTGATCATTGGATGTGCATACAATTTGTGCAGGCCACTTTTGACTGCCTCCTGAAAACCTATGGTTTCTTGACCCCTGAATTCTGGAAAGAGACACGCTTCTCTAAATCTCCTTTCCAAGAGTTCACCGATCTTTTGGGAAAGCCAACCAAGCCCCTTGTTCTTGAAGATGTTGGGGAGAAAGTAGAAGCCTAGTTTGAGAGACCTCCTCAGTGCTGGTTAAGATGAAATGTTTGAAGACAATATGTTTTCTTTTTACTTGTTTGATTCTGTCCCAGACTTAATAGGGTTTATAATTTGTTTCTCTTCTTTTTGGTCGCTTTGATCAGTTTGAATTTTGGAATTACTTGGAAGTTCGTCAATTTGTTTTATTTTAGTTTATGTGTATGACATTTTTCTTGTCTAGGTCAATGCCTTATGCTGGGTTTTGAGTATTCCACCCCACTGAAATCCTTCGATTCACAGCAATTTTTACCAATACTTGTTTTGATAATTGCCTTTAACTCAATGTGTTGATTTTCTTGGTGGCAATGAAGCCCTGTGTGCTGCTTTGCTTGCATAAACAGGGCGTTTTAGTCATCCTCTGGCTTCGGGTTGGAATTGACTGTTGATCCGATATACAGAATTGCCTTTTGACTTTTATGGGATTTGCCATGACATTAGATAATGTGTTGAACAAGGTGGTTTTATCAATGAATGTGACGAATAAGTTGACCCCAAAAAAGTTTTTGTAAGCATTAATTTTTCTGAGTAAACAAGAGTTTCATTCATGCTTCATGCTGTTTACCCTATCAACTAACATCCCATAGTTCAGCAGGTCTTTGTGTTTGACAAAAAGTCTAGCCCAAATGCATGAGAATTAGATTTAGATGATTGCATGATCAATAATCATGGCTTCCTTTATAGATCTAGATGCTCGTCTCTTTTTGGATCAAGTTGCTCTCTTCCTGTGAGAAATCTGGAAATCAGGTCTTTTAACGTCACTGACGCATTATACTTTCTCCCAAATACTCTTGTGTAGTTGTGCTAAGTTGAATCAAGTGGATTATGTTCTTGTTATGACTAACTAATCTGAGCCTTAATAAGGCCATGTAACAATCGTTTGTTTGTCTTTGTGAACTAAACTATATTTGAGCTTGCTCTTGTTCCCCTTCCTCTTTTGGGTTAAGTTCATGGCAATGTTTTTGGGGAGGACTGTGAAATTAAAGATCAAATTATATGTTATTGATGAATGTTGATTTTATTTACTACCCTTGTAAGTTGTCAGATATATGTGTATTCATGACACTATTGGTCTCGCAGATAAACCATCAAAGATGAAGTCGTTCTAAATTCAAGTTCTAATTAATTTTTTAGTTTATATGGTGCAAATACAATGTAGGTTATATAGCTGTTGATATTTCTCTTGTTTTAATGCAATATCTTGCAATATTAAGTTGCATATTCTCTAATTTTCATAGCAGAATGTTAGTCCTAATTAAAACTGGTTCTTGTTAAGAAGATCTTCTAACAACTAAGCTAGCCAAGCAACCCCAACAAGATCTTCAGTCAAACCAGTGCCAATTTGGGCAGGAGGAAGATCAAGCGACAAAGAACCATAGTCTGACATGAGCCCAGAGTTCCATGTTTGCAGCAAAATCAACTACCCAGTCTCTGTTAGTACCTGAGAAATTGAGAATGTCACTACCTACAATCCTCTCATCTTATTGTTCTTTTTTGTTTTCTTTTATTTCAACTGGAATTTTGTTTGTCTTTAAATTCTGCCTCTGAAGGGTGTATATCAATGCACCAAGTTCTACAGGATGGTTGTTGTTCACATGTACAAACAAGCAGATAGATAGACCACGTGCCTCTTGCCTTCAAAAGACCACACAAAAACGATGATGGTTCAAGTTCAACACTGCTTAGCCTTTTCCTGGCCATCTGGAGTCTGGACCCATACAATTACATTTTCAATTGTGTGAATGTTAAGGTAGCTGTCACAAATATAGCCAGCTGCTTAAATTCAAGTTCGTTTGTAATTGTAATTAATTACCTTCTGTGAAACAGTGAATGTGATGCCTCCCACTTAGGTTCTTATTTGATTTTGTATAATTGGCAACATGGACATCTTGCACAAAATTTTGGTTTATACTTGTAACCTCCAGTGTCCAGCAGAGAAAGATTGTTAGCTTGTTATATTCTAGTTTGACACAATCAATGTTTGTTGGTGCTTTTCAATACACTCAAGTTGTAAACACAAGAAAAAGCTATCAAATATTTAACTGCCTAATGTTCTTGACCCTTAAAATGTCAGATGTAAATAGATTAAAATTTTTTACAAAATAAGTACTATATTTTCCCTTGTGGCAGTCAAACAAAAGAAGAAGCTAGGCCAAGGATTAATTAGCTACCACCGGGAGTCACTTCCATTGACAGAAGAATTTTGTGGAACAAAGTGGCCACTCCCACTGGCTTGGGATGAGCGGTTGGAAGTGAATCTGGAATTGTTGTTGAAAGCTGCAGTTCCAATATTATTTGGTTTTCTAAACCTTTCCTAAACCAGCTGGATGCTGCATTAAGTTCTCTTCCAAATGAGTCTAAGGTGAACAAGCAATAAAGGTAAAAGGGCGTGAAAGCAAGAAACAAAACAGACCTGCGGTTGGGTGTGCTTCCCTGATATTCATGCCATAGTTTTGTTTCCATAAGGTCGTCTTCAGTGACCGACTGCAAACATATAAGACCAGATTTTAATATTGTATGCAATTATAACATGCCACATAAACTGTGATTTAATTCGATTAAATGACTACCCCAACCGTGGACATTCTCTCATGCCAATAATAAGCTTGTCACATGAAAAGCTTTCATGATAGCATATTAGGGAATGATGTAAACTAATTATTGAACCAAAAAGTGCATCTTATAAAAGTGTACTTAAAATTCAAAAGAACTCTTTAGACAAGTCGTGGGAACAAGTTACCAATGATATTAAGCAGATATGAAAAGAAAACTATATGCGCAAGGCTCAAGCTAATCAGAAATATTGCAAATTCTAAAAGTTTAAATACCTTAACAGGAGGCTCTACACCTTCAAGTAAACGAGGCACATGAAGACCACCATTAGGAAGCTCGTACAGCACACATCTGCTACACAATTGAATTCAAGAAACGATTCCATAGGGCAGTAAAGTATTGAGAAGATCGAAAGAAATGAGTCATAGTTTCTTGACTTACAAGACAGAGTCTTGTTGAAGGTTACGATCTCCTCCCTTGCACTTGGAAGCATTCTCATCAAGGAGACGTATAAAACCACCAACTCCATAACTAGAAGGGATAGAGAACATGCACTTATCAACAAATTAACAATTAGAAGATAACGAAAGAAAGACAAGACTTCAACAAGATGATTGACCAACCTCAGGCTGGTGTCAATCTTGATGGGCCAATTTTCCTTTGTAGACAGTGACACAAATTGTGATGCCAAACTGTGAGTGCTCCGCACAAATAACTGATCAAGTTTTTCAGCATTCCGGTCTTTTTCTTCACCCTACATGATGTAACAGAGACTCAGAATACATTCTAAATATTGTCATGAAAAAAAGTCTCATACTTTGTCTTTACGATTAAAGAAAAGGTGTCATACCACCAGTTCCTTCTCTAGCTTTCTAGTCTCAGATAGAAGGCGTTGTTCTTCTATAAAGGGAAGATTGCAGATTCCCTTTGGAGACAGAAATGTCGAAAACAATTGAAAAATGTAAAGGATCACTAGATGTTAATGAAAATGCAAAACCATGAACCTATAACAGAAATTTCACAAAATGGCGCATGTGAAGTAAGAAGACAACCAAACCTGCCACGTAAAACGTTTCCCATCCATGTCGATTTCGAAATCTAATCATGAAACGGAGCTTGAAGTTAATTCTTCTGTTAAATTCCTTGGATATAATATAAATGATTTCACAGACTAGGCCTTACCAGAAGGATAAAAGTCAATTATGCTCGAACTCTCTTCAATCATAAGTGTTCGATAAGGTCTTGGAAGTGCATGAGCGCTACAAAGGTGCAGCTTTGTCTTATATTTTTAGAGAACTTTGAAAGACCAAATTTACAAATCAAAGAAACAAAAAATAAAATAACAGAACTACCTTCTTGGAGGGAGTATACCTATGAGAGTATCGATAGGTTTAAACGGGGAACAAAAAATAAAATAACAGAACTACCTTCTTGGAGGGAGAACAGCCATGAGAGTATCGATAGGTTTAAACGGGGAACCTAGTTGAAATTTTGCTTTCACCTGAGCTAGGCCCTTCAGGTCAGAAGCAAATGGTCCATAATGAAATGGATAAAACCTGATTGCACATTTTAGTGAAAATTTAAGTTAAATCATTATTTTCATACCATAGCTAGTAGCTATATAAAGTCCATATTGTAGAGATGTATTACCATGTCCAAGATGGGGGACCCGAAAAATAGTATGAAAGAACCCAGAGCAGTCCTTCAGTGTAGCTTTTAACCTAAAAGTACATAAGCAATTGAAATTTAGAAAAAATAAAAAATAATAAAAAGAAGGGAAGGATTACAAAAGTTAAGTTTGTATATACTATTAGGCCATTAGCCATTTGATTTTGGGTTGGAGCAAAATAAACAAGAAGAAAAAACTATCGATTAAGTCCAGTTAAGACAATGCAAAATCATATCTAAACTTTGTAGCTTTTACAAACAATCAACCATAAAGCTTCATCAACACTCGGTAAAATAAAAATTTGCAGCTTGTTCAAAGAAAAAAAAAAGTAGAAAAACATTATGGTGATGAAAGTAAATGCAAGATATAATCTATGATAGACAAACATACTACTTCCTTCCTTCTGCTTTCAATATCCCCTGGGCTTTCTGCAGAAAATTTGTACTTATAGTACCTTCCTTTAAAGCCTGTAGCACCCAATCGAACCTGTGGAAGAATCAGAAAACATGTAGAAATCATCCTACAAAGTATACAAGGAATTACGATATAGAATAACGAATCTTCCAGAAGGGAGTGCTTCATACTTTGTCAGTCCCCAAATCACCGTTCTTAAACAGATCAGATTTCCTTGTAATGTTGTCTTTCAATTTTTGCTTGAACTCCTTCATATTTTCTAGTATCTGCAACAAAATGGTATGGATGTATAAACGAGACCAAAACCTTGAGGCATGTCACAAAATAAAGAACCAAAAGCACATGATCCCATCAGTGTATAATCAAGCAAAAGCACCTGCAAGTGAAAAATACAACCCCCCCCCCCCCCCAAAAAAAAAAAAAACAGAACAATTGAGAGTCTGATAATGCCACCTTACATATTCATGCGCATAGGTCAATGCAAAGGAAATAATAATTCCCTTCTGACATGAAGAATCATAAGGTAGTGTTTGTATGACTACTTTTCACCGATTCAAAATATTTCTGAATTGCAGCAAGAATTCAAGGCATATAATTTATCCAAAGGATATAAACCAAAATGACCTCATATGATGAAGAAAGACATACTTGAGAATGTACAGTGTCAGATGTCCCACATGAAGATAAAGCATTATCAACTGACACGGCTGCAGATTCTACTCCATCAATTTCTTGCTTTAGCTAGAGAACCATATATGCAATTAATTCAGTGTATGTTTCACAATTGCGACATTAGATGAATGCGCACAATCGGTCAGTGATGAATGGCATTTTAACATAAAAACAAGGCACTTACAGAATTATCATAATAGCAAAGACGTCGGAGTTTACGCTCATGAAGTTCTGATCTTTTCTTGAAAATCTTCTCTTCATACACGCCAACAAGAAGAATAAATTTCTCAACTCTGGATAGTTTGATATATCCTGATTTCTTGTCATTCGCCTGATTGTGTGCATAAAATATGGGGCATGATCATGAGCTTATTAATTTTGTTGTGAAGAAAATGCAACTGATAAGAGGCTAATTATACTATACACAGACCATATCAACCATGTAACCACCAAGATTTTTGAATTCTTTTTTGTAGACAATCATCAGCAAGTCAATTGCACCCTGGGAACAAGTAAGTAATGAACAAAATTAGTTTTGATGTTCATACTTAAGTTTGTCTTTAAATCACTACAGAAAATTGAAGTTAGCATAGAACCTCATTAATTTCCAATGTTGGCATGTGGGGTAGGAAATCATTTCCGGCAAAAAAGCACATGAAGATAAAATCATCGATTATACGCTCAAGATCAAACTTAAAATTCTCGGGAAGATCATGAATTTGCATATCAAGGTCCAAGTACTCCCTCAAAATCCAAACATGGAGAAACTGAAACTTCGATGAAGAAAAAGAGGTGAGACAACAACAGAGAGGTCTAGCTTCAGTGATGCATATGGATGGTAAAGGCAGTTAGGATATATACCTGATAGGGCTTTTTCATCATTAATGCTTTTCTTTGATCTGATTTTACTGAAGATGACATTGTTTCTCGAATCGATTCACAGTTTGCATGTTGTGGCTCTTGGATTAGTACATCCTATATCCAGAAAATGAAGAGTAAGTATACAAATGGTCATAGATTTTGTCAATTTCAATGTTAATGCTCATCCTCTTGAGTATTCTATTTTACTTCATGTTACCAAAAACTGTATAACCCTAATTTTGGTTCCCAGTGCATTCGATAGTCAGAACCTCAATAAAATGTGCCATGGGTGTACATTGATTATTGAAGACCTTGTAAACCAGATGAGGCATTCATATAAGACCAAAAGACCAACCTCCAAGCTATAAGCTAGTCAAACCATGAAATCAACAAAGGGACATTTCTATTTGAAATTTGTGAAATTTAAAGGCTTTGTCAATTTAACCTCTCTCAATATCGAAAAGTGAACTTCATGCGTTGCCAGAGCTAACATTATCAGATCGGCGTCCTGCATACCATATATTATGCCAACCATGCATGAGAATGTCAAAAATCAAAGCTTAAATGAAGTGAAAAAGAGTAAATTGATTAGGAAACAAATGCTTTAGACAGAATATGCATTCCCAAATAGTTAATTCCTTTTCATTTTTTCAATTTCCAACTATGTTCGAGCTAAATTAAATATCCAAAAAGAACAACAAAAAAGATGAAAGAGTAGAGCTAGCATTCATACCAGTCCATACAAGCAGTGGTGGGTGTTTGGATTATAAGAAGGAAGATTACGCTGCTGGCGTATAAATGACATTATTTTGTGCTCCCCTTCTCCAGGGACATTGGCATCAGAAAGAATTACCTAATTCAATATTAAGCATGAAATTAAAACAAATGACAGATAGGAGACATAGATATATACATATGAACACCATTAATGCAATATGCAACTTATTCTCTGCCACTACAAATAATGACTGTTCAATTCATGTACACTTGAAGTTGACTGTGGCATATATACACATATATGGAGATCAAAGAGTGAGACCTTGATGTCCCTCCAGCCTGAATCATTGGTGATTCGTAAATTGATATAGCTTTGAAGAGCCTTTGACAATTTGTGCATGAATTCAGTTCCGGGGGTGATTATATTAGAATCTGAGAGTTGAGATTCCACTTTTGGGAGCACTTGTTTGCCTTCTCTTTCAAATTGTCTTCTTAGCTTCTCCTCTTCAGCTTCCTACACAGTTGATATAAATATGTAAAAATTATTTTAAGAGCATAACAAAATTTAATTATGTGACTCAGAAGCATATGCATGTATCTATAACCCACAGCAATTTCCTTGTCCTTGGCTGATTTAAAACGCCTGGTACGTTGTTGATTCATTTTAGCCCTTGGAGCAACTCCATCTACACAAAAAATTAATTAAAGTTAATATGTGCTTCAACTCCTTAAACTAAAGATAATCAAGGGACAAAAAACAAGAAGCCAAAAGCTTAGTAAGGCATAACAAAACAAGTAGAAAGTTGATTTTTCTCACCAATGGCCATGTAAAGTAGCTTCCTTGGTCTAACAATGTTGTAAAGCCGGTCAATATATTCAAAAATGTTGTTGAAAACCTCTTCAAAAGTAGTTGGTGGTGGAACCTGAACATAACATGCAGATATATATATATATCAATTAGTATAACAATACATCATTAATTAATAATTTAATATATAGCTTGTGAAGAGAATAGAAATGTAGGGGTCTCGTACTCCATCATCATCATCTTGTGGGTGAAAGCAAGGATGAATAATCCCATTCATGTCAAGATAAAAGTTATCAAACTCCAAGTCATTAGGGTTTGGTGAGCTGCTGGTATCAATTGAAGGGGACTCATCATCATCATCATCATCATCTCTGTGTTCGATGGCTTTGACCACCACTTTTGGATACTTGTTTACCAGCCAACGATAAAACGAAGACACCCCCATCTCTCTCTCTCCCTCTCCCTCTCTCTGCTGGTATCAATTTGTGACAGACACGGTTTAGCTCAAGAGCTGCAGTCCTCTCTCTGCGTCTCGCTAATGAGTCTTGGAACTTCAACTTTGTAAACAGTCTCATGGACTGGTTCATGTAGAGTGCAGAGAATTAAAGGCATACGGGATAGTACTCAAAATAAATGAAGGTCAGACCATGCTTTATTATATATGAATTTGAGATTTTTTTTTTAAATTAATTTTGATTGTTCAGATGTACATAATAAAATTAACGGTTAGTTATAATCTATCACCCAAATTAAAATAGTTTTGACAGTTAACTTTCATACTATGTTCCATCAAATAAAAAATCCTCAATCGGTCAAAGCCATAGTATTCTCAGTTAATTTTAAATGTGGCCGGCGCTCAGAGAGAAAGCTACGTATGAATAACGACCCATTGAATTTTTATAGAAATATAATCTGAAAATTAAAGTGTCAAAATATTAATTTATAAGACAAAATGTGAACCTCTGATAGTTTGAAGCGATAAATTATAATTAACCCTAAAAATAATTGAGTTCTTATTCATTTGAGTGACTCCCACACATTGTATGACGTTGAGGTCAATTGGTGTAAGCAAGGAGTAATCGTTTATGGTTGATTAGAGTTTGGGGCCTTTGGACAATTGAAAAGAAAAAAAAGTTTGAGGTTTCATTTAGTTGTTTTTTAAGATAATACAAAAAAGTCCACTTTTAGAGCCCTTTGTACAAAAAAAAACCCACCTAAAAAGTTAAATGACAAATAAGTCAATTTTGTACAAATAAATCCATGTTATATATTTTTCCATGATTTTTTTTTTTTTTTGAAAACTAAGCAAATTGCCACAGTAACAATGATTGATATTGCCAAACAGTAGCAATTAATAGTGTATTTTTACAATTTCAATAGTTACTATTTCACAGTAATAAAGATTGCTACTGTCAAACAGTAATAATTAATATAATATTTTTGCAGTTTAAATAGTTAATGTCCAACAATAACAATGATTGTTACTACCAATTATCTTCTTATTCTTCCATTTCGTCTCCCTAGACATGTTTGGGTTACATATTCTCTTTTCTTCTTTTCTTCTTTTCTCTTTTGTCCTTTTCTTGTTTTCTTCTTTTCTTCTTTTCTCCAGCACTCCTTCTCTGAACTCATCTTCTGTTTCCTTTCTCTCCCCTTTAATTTCTCTCTCTTCTCTCCCCGCATCCTCCCTTTGCTTTACTTTCTCTCTTTGCCTCTCCTTTTTCTCTCAACCCCGAAACCCAATCCCCAGCCCCGACTACCGTCCTCCTCCTCCCCCCGCATCCTCTCTCTTGTTGCCTCCCCCAATCGACGCCAATGGATCGGTTGGGTACTGATTTTTTGCAACTGTACAGGATGGATCTGTGGGTTGTAGATATGGGTTTTTTTTTTTTTTTTTAAAGAAACCCTTGTTTTAAACCCTAATACATTTCTATATAAAAAATAATTAAACATAGCCTAAAGAACTTAAATTCTAATATCATATATCATATTCTAAACAATATAGAGCATATATTATATAATATATATGATTTAGTGTATAGATTATAAAGTATATATGGTTTAATGTATAGATTATAAAATATAAAAAGTATTAAGGTATATAGAGATTAATTATTAATTAGTAACCCATTTTTTAACAGTATTTATCTCGAACGCGTATTATCTTCACTTTATATCACATAAAACGTATTATATAATTTAGTTCTTCAATATATTTTATCAATGTAGTAGATAATATGTTAAATAAATATATGATCAAGTTTCATTCAAAATTTTTGTCATTTTTATTTAATTTTATCGAAATTAAAATTTTTGCAAAAATTTTTACAAAAATTTTCATCAAAAAATTTTCTATAAACGAAAATTCTTTGGGTGTAAAAGTGTAACAAAATAATTAGTGGATTTGTAAAAGGCAATGGAAGTATTTGTAAGTTGGATATTATCTTGTGCTTCGGAAATGACCGTGAAGACAAAATTTCCCATCAAGGCATAGGCAAGTTGCAAGCTTGTTTGGTACTTTGTACTTGGTGGCAAGTGGCAACACAAGACAATTCAATTTCGAATTTTAAAAGTAAATGAGCAACAAATTAAAGTTCCCTCTTCTTTTCTTTTATAAATATAAAGTGCACGTGATGATTAGCACGGGTTCCCAATCGGCTAAAGGATTAGGCTCCATGATGACTAATGAGCTGTGATTATTATCTATTTTTATGGTCCGAGGGTGTTATAACTTATAACTTCTAAATACTAAAGTGAAATTTGCTTTTATTTTGACGGTTACATGCGTGCACTGTCACATTCACACGTGCCTAGCTTCTCACTCACTCTTCTCGAGCTACACATACCAAATTATACATTTCACTCTTATCCCTTCATATTTGGAAATATCTGAATTTTAACTTACATATTAAAATGATACTTATAATTTATAGAGATAATTACACTATTGGTCTAATTATTATTTTATAATTATTGTGTTGGTCTATTCATTTTTTTTAATTTTAAGTGCTAAAAAAGTTCAAGAATTAACTAACATTTATTATCTTAATTCATTTTGTCAGAATACTTCAAATTGATATTAAGATTTATGAAGTGGGGGAGCACAAAAAGGACAAATTGGTAATTTCATGTTCCCTCATCTCCCTTTTATACTTCCATGTGCTCCTCAGTCTCACATGATCAAAATTAACATCAATTTGAATTATTTTGACGAAATAGAATAAAGTGATAAACTTCAATGGGGACCAACAATGACATGCAAAATCAACTTATAAGATCTGGCTGAAGTAAAAATCAAGCACAAATGACATGCAAAATCAACTTTATTGAAGAGTTGGCCTTCTTCAACATGTCCTATTAAAAATCAAGCACAAATCATGCCTTGAAACATTATCATACTTTTTTAAAGAAGGCAAGATCTGGCTGAAGTAAAATTGTAAATTTTTGAGTAAATAAATTAAAACGCATGGAAACATATTAGCGGTGCCACCACATACATACATTGACATAGAACAACAGTGAGAGTCTTACTAAGATTCTCTTGTAGTTGATGTTGCATATGAGATGAAGTGATGAAGCTGTCACTCCTTATGAACCCGATACAGTTTTAATGTGATGGTACATACAAGTTGAACATTTCTTTACCTGTAGCTCTATGCACATAATTTAGGAGAACTTTTTGTACTACAACAAATTGTATGACATTTTTTAATCAATAATGTTAGCAAAATTATATTACGATGGAATTGGGTTTAAAAGATTTGTGGTTTTTAGAGGTGTGGGTTGGTTGAATTATGGAAAGGCAAAATCATATGTTTATTTGATCTTTAATGGGTGAACCAAAAGATGGACGTTTTTTTTTTTTATCATATATAACAAAATTATTTTTTATTTTTATAATAATTACATGACCAAATGATTTTTTATTTGATTGATTTTTTGTTGAAATGACCTTTAGTGGGTGATCTAAAAAATAAACTTTTTTGATCATTTAGAAGATTATATTGTGAAATAAGAATAATAAGAGAGAATGCCAAAGGAGAAGGTAGAAAGGACAATATAACTAGCATTTTTGTTTTAATATAGTATGATGTTTGATGCTTTAGGGCTCTCTTTCCTTCATAGTTAGTGCATTTGCGTATAACATGCATACATAAGTATTTTAAAAAAACTTCTATGTTACGTACTCTTTAAGAAAAAAAAATGAAAAGTTATGTGTATTTTCAACCAAAGTGTATTATAAGCATAACTTTTTTTTTTTTTTTTGTAATCGATGGTGTCTTGAGCCAGTTTTGGCGCACTTGACTAATCTTTTAAATCGGTGAAAAATAGACAATCCACACCGGGTCTAGGGGATTCAGAAGAGATTTTAATTAGGGCTGCTCTTTGGTTTGGTTTTTACCGAACCGACTAACTACCGACCGAATTTGTTTGGTTTGATATATCGATTTTTACAATTCGAAAATCGGAAATCCGAAACCGAAAATATCCGAAAAAAGTTGGTAAACCGACCGATTACCGAAAGAAACCGAATCGATTATTACCAAAAAAACCAAAATATATACCGAAAAAACTGAAACAATTACCGAAATTTAGTTATATATGCTTATATAATACTATTATGTTAATGGTATAATAAATATTAAACTACTAATATCTTAAACAACTATAAAAAAATATAATTGTATAATGTTATCATATTAATATTATCAAAAGTGTAAGTTAAGATATAAAGTCATTCTCTAATAAAATAAATGTTATTATTTTTAGGAAAATCAAAATCTCATCTTTGGGTAAGTAATGCGCATATATATATATATACACACTCATATTTATCGATATATATACATACTAAATTAATAGGATATGTACTAATACATATTATTAAGCTAATTATACTAGTATATATTATTACTAGGGTAAAATACTAGTACTATACTAAACTACCAATATTACTTGTGCAAATATATATTCATCAAACATTATATTTTATGTATCATACACTACAACAAAAGAGGCTTATAATAGCATTTCATTATAGCATTTTTTTTAAAGTGCTATTGTATGTAATATAATTATAGCATTACTTTTTAAAAACGCTATGGGTAATGAAAGCTGCTGCGTGGCAAAGGAAAATTTAGGCATAGGCATGTTTGGTTTTATTTATTTATTTTTTTCAAAACTCTGAAGGAGAACAGAGAAAGTTCATCTCTTCACTTTCTTACTTTCTCACCCCTCAGTTGTCACTGCCTCTCTCTCTAGCAGCCCTTTCTCCCTCTCCGGATCCACTCTCTCTCGCCTCCCTCTCGCCACCATCGCGTCCTCTCGTCACCATCTCGCCACCATCGCGTCCTCTCGTCACCATCTCGCCACCATCACGTCCTCTCGTCACCCTCTCGCTACCCTCTAGCCATCGTCGCTTCTTCTTGCCACCCTCTTTCCACCGTCGCCTCTCTCTTTCTCACCTATCACTCTCACTCAGTCACCCATCGCCAATTTAAGAAGGTAATTTTTATTTAGGGTTTCTATTTAGAGATTTAGGATTTAGAGTTTCGAATCCCAGGGTCACCAGTACACTTGGTTGCTCTAGCAGGTACTTTGCTTCTTACATTCTTACATTTTCTAATCCAGGGTCACACTTGGTTTCGAATCCCAGGGTCACCATCACACTTGTTTCTGGACGAATTTCAGGTTGTTTTCTTGCATAGAATCTGAGGGGGAAGGGGAAAGTGAGCATTTTGTAATTTTCTTTTTTAGCTGTTTGTTGTGAAGCTGAATAGTTATATGTTTGCTTTGATAATTTGATGAGTTTTTGGGTGGATCATATCTTAGGCTAAACCGATTTGAATGAGAATTTGTATGGTTATGTGTGTACTTAGTTGCTTATTTTTGGAAATGTTTCGTAGGTTGTGGAGAGGGGAGGATTGATATCAAAGTCTGGAAAAGTGCGTGGTGATAGTGGGCTAGCTAATTTCTAGAAGTAAATGATCAATGGGAGACAAACTTGGGAGTAATGCTCATGGTTTTCTCCGAACAAGCGGTACCTTGCCCTGCTTCTTTTTAAACTTTACCTAGCTTATCAAGTTAGTATTTGGTCATATATGCTTTTAGCTTTAGTTTTTTTTTGAATTCATTCATAGTTCTTAGTTAAAATTTTTTAAATTCACTCACTATGTTGTTGTGTATCTTGTGAGTGATTTTTTTAAATTCACTGACTAAATCAAGATATGGGTTAGGAAAACTTTGATAATTTTTGTGGGGTTTTCTTTTTCTCTATCACTGCTTATTATAGCCTATGTTGTTATATTGTATTACTAGTGTAATTGC
>QANW01013125.1:600655-635393 GCA_003254865.1 Dryas drummondii | reverse complement strand
AAAATATTAAAATAAGTCTGGCAATCTGCAAAGCTTTACTTTGTAGATATAGCAAGTATCCTAATAATCCTATGCTAGCTTCACGTGTCCGTACAAGAATTGGTAGAATATTTCAACATGAACGACTATCAGGAATTGGTAGAATATTCCCTTCTTTCAACATGAAACTTATATTGAAATGGGTTATTGAGGTGGGGGTGCATGTATCTGTAGGTTGGCTAGCTGGTGCAGAAAGTGTATATATTTGAAACCAAAATTGGAGAAGTTGGCCGCTGATTACTATCCAAGGTTAGTTTGGCACTTAATTGACCCTTTGTCTAATTTAAAACAGGGTCATTGGAATGCTTAATTTATGCAGCCCTTACTATGCTTGTAGTGGTCTGGTCAGTTTGATTAAATTAATAAAGAGCATTGAGACTTTTCTTTCCTTTGTAATACTTGGTGCGCTACAACTACAATCAAAATCTTAATTTAGAACTATTATAAAAAGCTATTCATCCGAATCATTTTTCACTTCATAATAAAACATTGTCTGATATAGAAACTCTTTTACAGGGGTGGAATGCATTTCATGGCATCCAATAATGATTGTGGTATAAGAGAATATGACATGGAAAAGTTTCAGCTTTTGAATCACTTTCTATTCCCTTGGCCAGTGAATGTAAGTCATCTTAAGCACTTTATTGAATATTGTGGATTTGTGGGTTTCTGTATTTTAACTTATACATATTTGTCTTTACCCTTCAACTTTCTATATTCATGCATTGAAGAGTACTATGGCTAATATATTGGCAATTGTTGAGATGTCAACTTGGAAGTCAAGCTTGATCTCTCTTTAATTCTTCTTTGGTTCAATTCTTTTGGTTTTGTTCAAGAGGACTTTTTATAGGTCAATTCTTTGGGGTGACCTATATATTGTCCCTTGTTTGGATGCTGCCTTGTCTAATCTGACTTTTCAATGCAGTTTTTTATGGGAAAAAAATAATGGGTTGTTTTATCTACCTTGAAAAGTATATTAGTTATTTGAATGTCTTCCAAATATGTTATATATATATTTATTAGTTGGTCATGAATCTTGTGTATGAAATTGAAGGTTGGCCAAATTGGAAAAATATTCTATTAGTTAATTAAATATGAAGTAGATATGGGCCAACACAGTTCATTTTAAATACCACAAAAATAGCATTTTAAAAATGCTATTGCATATCTTTCTATAGCATTTTAAAAATGCTATTATATAGATTTTTTATAGCGTTTCAAAAACGCTATAGAAAGGAATTTTTTTATAGCGTTCTAAAAACGCTATAATAAGTCTTGGGTCTATTATAACGTCAGCTGACATAGCGTTTTCAATAACGCTATAAAAGGGCTTTTATAGCGTTTTTTGAGTGCTATAAAAGCCCTTTTGTGTTCTAGTGATATTTGATTAAATTTTAATTTATATTAGTATATAATAATTAGTATTATTATAATTAAACTGAAAATGAATCGAAGATATACCGAAGTAAACTGAAAATGAACCGAAGATATACCGAAGTAAATCGAAAATGAACCAAAATTATCCGATACCAAAATTACCGAAATCGAATCGAAATTTACCAAAAATTACCGAACCAAAAAATACCGAAACCGAAAAATACCAAATTTTTTGGTTTTGGTTTGGTAAGCCCTAATACCAATCCGAACCGACCGATGGGCATCCCTAATTTTAATTATACACGTATCATTTTTGTATTAAACACATATGCTTACGTATTATTTTGTTTTATTCACGTAGTTTAAAAATTTTAAACTTTAGAAAATAATTATATTAATAGCTGAATTTTTCAACATAATTTTAATGAAAATATTTCAAATAATACACGTACATATTTTATATGGTGAATTACATAAAAATCAATAAAAGATTTAGCAATTACATAATGATCAATGGTTTTTGGAAATAATAGGCATAGACTAAAATGAAATATTAGAAATAATGGACAATAGTAATTGGACTCACTATTTAAGAGTATTTACACTCCTTGTCATTGTGCTTACTCATTACTAATATCAGCAATCTACCCTAATTTTTAAAATTACAAAAATGTCAACAACTAACCAGAAGCTGACACATGTCTAAAGTAAAACTAACAAACTAACTAACTGTAATTAACAAACTAATACTGACATGTGGACTAGTGATTCCCTTATTAACTAACTAACTAACTAACTAACTATGATTAACAAACTAATACTAAACTAATTAAAAATTTTATTTAAATTTCAATTCAATCACAATCAACCTTGGTCAGACAATTACAATTATAAACTCATTTTTTCTAAATCAGTAGCTACGTGCATCATAGTGTCCAAAACTAGAAAAAAAAAAAAACACCACACAAACTTTAAAAATATTAACAATAAGTCGTGACTATATTAAAAACTAAAACAATTATTATCTGACAGTGTACGAAAACAATAAAACCAATTTTTAAAAAAATTAGATTAGTAATTCAATGTATCATCACTGAAAATGCAAAGAATCTAAAAAGAATCATCCAAAACTTTATTTCCGAATACAAACTCATTTAGTAACTGTACAACAGAGATTAAAAATTTTAAATCATAAAACCAATTAAAAATCAATTCAACACTACAATGGAACATGAAAAATCAGTATTGCATAGTTTTATATTACAAAAACTAATTTAGTAAATGTGCAGCAGACACTAAAATTCAAAACATTTCAAATTCATTTCCAAATATAAACTCATTTAGTAATTATGCAACATAGACTGGAAATTTAAATCATACAAGTTATGTGCATAAAAAAACCAAAACAGTAAATGTAAGACAGTATAGGAAAAAAAAAAAAAATACAATTTTTTTTTTTAAATGATATAGTGAAAGTGATCGGTGCACATGATGATGATGATCAAGCTGATCATCGAAGCAGTTGGTCAAATTTTGGAAACCAATACTTAGCAGATTATGTAAGTTTCCCTGAAATTAAAATTTCAATTAAAACAATAACTGTTGCACAGTTTCAGATTTCAAAACATGAAAATTTCAAATCATAAAGTCAATTCAACACTACTAAAGAACATGCGAAACAAATATTGCACAATTTCATATACATAAAGAAATAATTCAGTAACTATGCAACATATACTAATATTTAGACAATCATCCAAAATTTCATTTCTAAATGCAAACTCATTTAGTAACCATTCAACAGAGACATAAATTTCAAATTATAAAATCAATTCAATATTACTAAAGAACATACAAAACCAATACTTCGTAATTTCATGTACATTAAGAACTAATTCAGTAACTGTGCAATAGCCACTAAAAATTCAAAAAATCATCCAAAACTTCATTTCTAAATATAAACTCATTTAGTAATTGTGCAACATATACTGAAAATTTCAAATCATAAAATCAATTCAACACTACTAAAGAACATGCAAAACCAAAACTGCATAGTTTCATATACATCAAGAACTAATTCAATAACTGTGCAACAAACACTATAAATCTTATGACAATAATAACAAGCCATGACTATATAAAAAACCAAAACAATGACTATATAACAGGTTTTTGGCAAAACCTTAGAACTAAACCTAAAAAAGTTGCTAAAAAACAAATTTATAACTCTAAACCCAATTCTATGCCCTAAATCCCACATTTAAATCATAAACCTCAATTTTAAACCCTTATAAACTCAAACCCAAGATCAATTGAACTTAAAATCAAAATAACAAATAAAGTAAATCAAAATTATAAACTAAATAAAACATATATTGTCAGACAATAAACCGTTTAAAACACATTGTCGAACAATGTCTGTATGAGCAATCGATTATAGAGATTATAAATTATGAAGCTCATTCTAGGTCTAACTCCTACAATCACATACATAACAGAACCATCACCAAATCTATCAAATTAGGCACAAAAAATACATATATAATAAGCTTGCTATAAGACAATCGATTAAAAACCTAACCAAAGAAAATGAAATTGAGTTCTAAATCTAGAAATTACGCAAAAATAAGAAATTAAAACATCACTGAAGACGAAGATCAAACCCTCACTGAATCTAGAATTTCGATTGCTTTCCAAGAAATAATAGGAAGAGAAACGAAAAATTGAGCCCTAATTTTCATTTTCTTTTCTTTTCCTGTGGTTTCTCGACAACCAAACAGAGCTCAATTTGCTTCATGAAGCTCATAGAGACGCTCCACCAAGTGTGACAAAGATAGTCGTTATCACCGTTGAGCCCTAACTTTCATTTTCTTTTCTTTTCCTTTGGTTTCTCGGCAACCAAACAGAGCTCCTTCTGCTTCACGAAGCTCATCGTCATCGTCATAGTCGTAGTTGTAAAAAATTGAGCCCTAACTTTCATATTCTTTTCTTTTCTTTTCCTTTGGTTTCTCGGCAACCAAACAGAGCTCATTCTGCTTCACGAAGCTCATCGTCATCGTCATCGTCATAGTCGTAGTCGTAAAAAATTGAGCCCTAACTTTCATTTTCTTTTCTTTTTCTTTGGTTTCTCGGCAACCAAACTGAGCTCAATCTGCTTCACGAAGCTCATAGAGACGCTACACCAAGTGAGACAAAGTCATATTCGCACAAAAATTGAGCTCAAACAAAGCTCAATTTGCTTCACGAAGCTCGTAGAGATGCTCCACTAAGTGCAACAAAGTCATTTTCTTTGTCATCGTCATTGTCATAGTCAACAAAAATTAAGCCCTAACTTTCATTTTCTTTTCTTTTTTTTTTTGGTTTCTCGGCAACCAAACAGAGCTCAATCTGCTTCAAAAAGCTCATAAAGACACTCCACCAGGTACGACAAAGTTAGTCATCATCGTCGTTGTCGTCGTTTGTCGTCGACGGCAACTTCAAAGTCCTCCGACAACATAGGTAGCGTGGTAAAGGAAGCGATGAGAGAGAGACATATATATATATATATATGCCTAAAATGAGTGAGGCGTAAAGTAGTGGAAGCGTGTGAAGAGAGAAGCGCGTGAGTTGCCTGCACTTTTTGGAGAGAGCGTGTGATAGATCGGAGGGAGAGAGGGAGAGAGATGCGACTCATGCGAGATTGAAGGGATTGAGACAAACTGAGAAGTGTGGGCAATTTAGTGATTTCCCCATCCAAGTCTCACATGACATAAGCAGTTGGGTTGAGCCCGTTGACCATTTTGGTATGAAAATGTGAACATATGAGTATATGACCAAAGTGGGAATAGAAAAATTGTATCGACTATTATGCAATTTCAAAATGTTTTATTATTTTTTTTGTAATTTGCTATATTTTATACATATTTTTACCATCCCGTATATTACTAACTATCTTTTCCTCTTGTAATAATTTCATTTATGCTAATATATTAGCATAGTGTCTAAATATTCATGCGATAATTTCTAATTTCACCTCAATATGAAGCTTTAATGTATAAGTATAAACCCTTCAATATGGAGGGAATAAACTCAAGTAGGTTATCTTATCAAATGAGGATGTGTTCTGATTATTTTCATATATGTGCATGCATTATTGCATTATATCTAATTTTGTATGTTTGTACAATTTGTGCAGGCCACTTTTGATTGCCTCCTGAAAACCTATGGCCACTGTCCAGCCCAAATGCATTTGAATTAGATTCAGATGATTGCATGATCTATAATCATCTAGCTCTAGATGCATGTTTTTCTAACTCTATCAATGGCTGCCTTTCTAGCTCTAGATGCATGTTTTTCTTTGGATCAAGTTGCTCTCTTCCTGTGAGAAGTCATGAAATCAGATCTTCTAAGTTCACTTACTCACTCACCATCCTCTCTCCCAAATAGTTCTTGTGGAGTTGTGTTAAGTTGAATCAAGTGGCTTATGTTCTTGTTATGAGTAACAAATCTGAGCCTTAATAAGGCTATGTAACAATCGTTTGTTTGGACTGTGAAATTAAAGATCAATTGTTGATGATTGTTGATTTTATTTACAACCATTGGAAGTTATCAGATACATGTGTATTCATGACACTGATTGGTCTCGCAGTTAAACCATCAAAGATGAAGTCGTTCTAGATTCAAGTTATAATCAACTTCTTAAAGTTTAGGCATAAATTCAATTTAGATACATAATTATATATACTATTTCAATAGGATCCACGAACTTTCAAATATTTCAAATATATACCTGATTTATTATGTAAATTGAAAAATGAAATTCCGTACATCAATTTATTGAGAGATCAATTAAATGTCAGCTTGGCTTTTGCTAACGGGGATTAATTGGCGACGTGGCACCAACTCAGCATACATTTCCCGTTAAATGAGCAACACATGTCCACTTGACACGAGCTCACACATCCATCACCTCTTTCCCGCTCGTCGAACGCTCTTCTGACCATTTAGTCTCCAAAAAACATCACGTTTTCCTCCAAATTCGAATATAAATCTCTCACTTGTATTCAACGAGCGAGAAAGAGATGATGAGTTTGTAGACCCGTGTTAGGGGTTAGGTGGACCCGTGTCGCTCATTTGGTGGGAAATGAGCAACACAGGTTCACCTAACCCCTGACACGGGCCCATAAACTCTCTCTCTCTCTCTCTCTCTCTCTATTATTATTATTAAATTGTGGGTCTGTGTTGCTCATTTGACGGAAATGTTTGCTGAGATAGCGCCACATCGCCAAGTAATCTCGGTCAGCAAAAGCCAAGCTGTCATTTAACTTATCTTTCAACGAATCAATGGACATAAATTCATTTTTCAATTTAGATAATAGATCGGGTGTATATTTGAAATATTTTAAAGTTCATGGATCCCGTTGAAATAGCTTATATAGTTATGTGTCTAAATTGAATTTATGCCTGAAGTTTATATGGTGCAAATACAATATAGCTGCTGATATTTTTCTTGTTAGAATGCAACAATCCTTGCATATTCTATTATTTTCATAGCAGAATGTTATTCCTAATTAAACCTGGTTCTTATTAAGAACATCTAATAAACTGCATAACTGTCATAGGCTGTTTAAAGTTGCCAAGGGCTTTTTACTTTTTCCTTTTTTGTTTCGAGTAAGGTTGGGGTGAAAGGCTCAAAACAACTAAGCTGGCCAGGCAACCCCAACAAGATCTTCCGTCAAAGCAGTGCCAATTTGGGCAGGAGGAAAATCAAGAGACAAACAACCATAGTCTGACATGAGCCCATAGTTCCATATATGTTTGCAGCAAAATCAACTACTCAGTCTCTATTAGTCCCTGAGAAATTGGGAATGTCACTACCTACAATCCTCTCATCTTATTGTTCTGTTTTTGTTTTGTTTTTTGTTTTTTTTTTCTGCTGGAATTTTGTTTGTCTTTAAGCTCTGCCTTTGAAGAGTGTTTATCAGTGCACCAAGTGCTACAGGATGGTTGTGGTTCACATGTACAAACATGCAGATAGATAGACCACGTGCCTCTTGCCTTCAAAAACGATGACGGTTCAAGTCCAACACTGCTTGGCTTTCCCTGGCCATATGGAGTCTGGACCCATACAGAAGGGAGCTTTAATTATTACCTTCTGGGAAATAGTGAATGTTATCTCCCACTTATATTCTTTTTGATAGATTTTTTATAATTGGCAATAACATGGACTTCTTGCACAAAATTTTGGTTTATGCTTGTACCCTCAGTGTCCAGCAGATAAAGATCATTAGGTTGTTATATTCTAGTTTGACCCAAGCAATGTTTTCTTGGTGCTTTTCAATACACTAAGTTATAAAGACAAGAAAAAGCTATCAAATATTTGAACTGCCTAATGTTCTTGACCCTTACAATGTCAGATGTAAATAGATTAAACTCCTCTACAAAATAAGTACTATATTTTCTCTTGTGGCAGTCGAGCAAAAGAAGCTACGCTATGGATTAATTAGCTACCACCGCGAGTCACTTCCATTGGCAATAGAGTTATGTGGAACAAAGTTGCCTCTCCCACGGGCTTGGGATGAGCGGTTAGCTGCAAAAGGTACTGAAGTACGTTGCCATGTATCCCGGCACCCTCTACCGCGACTAGGATCAGATTTTGATGAACTCGGTTGCCAAGCATGGTTTGTGAACTCGTGTGTGAAGCCATTCCTAGATAGCCAGAAAGCATTGTTCACTGACTGAGCTCTTCCATTAGGCCTCCAGCCTTGGCTCAACTCTGATATTTTCATTTCCTTTAAGCCTTGTAATTCTCTTGAACCAGAACCAACTACTCTCCACTTTTCGGTACCTGGGGTGACATGATGGCTGCCATGATCACCCTTGGCAGAATATGAGCTAGATGGCATTACTCTTTCACCAGTTACTCTTCTTGGAGCATAAATGGAGTCTCCAGAATCAGGAGTAGCATTTGCTTTTCCTCTACCGTGACCCCATCCAGATCCAGCAAATTTGTGTACTAAATCAGAAGAGCTAGAAGTGAATCTGGAATGGTGGTTGGAAGCTGCAGTTCCAATATTATTTGGTTTTCTAAACCTGTCCTGAACCTGCTGGATGCTGCATTAAGTTCTCTTCCTAATGAGTCTAAGGTGAACAAGCGATAAAGGTAAAAGAGAGTGAAAGCAAGAAACAAAACAGACCTGCGGTTGAGTGTGCTTCCCTGATATTCATGCCATAGTTTTGTTTCCATAAGGTCATCGTCAGTGACTGACTGCAAACATACAAGACCCAGAGTTTCATATTGTCTGCAATTATAACATGCCACAAAAACAGTGATTTAATTCGATTAAATGACTACGCCAACCGTGGACATTCTCTCATGCCAATGCAAGGCCAAATAAGCTTGTCACATGAAAAGCTTTCATGATAGCATATTAGGGAATGATGTAAACTAATTACTGAACCAAAAAGTGCATCTTATAAAACTGTACTTAAAATTCAAAAGAACTCTTTAGACAAGTCATGGCAGATTGAACAAGTTACCAATGATATTAAGCAGATATGAAAAGAAAACCATACGCGCAAGGCTGTTCAAGGTAATCAGAAATATTGCAAATTCTAAAAGTTAAAATACCTTAACAGGATGATCTACACCTTCAAGTAAACGAGGCACATGCAGACCACCATTAGGAAGCTCGTACAGCACACATCTGCTACACAATTGAATTCAAGAAACGATTCCATAGGGCAGTAAAGTTCTGAGAAGATCGAAAGAAATGAGTCATAGTTTCTTGACTTACAAGACAGAGTCTTGTTGAAGGTTACGATCTCCTCCCTCGCACTTGGAAGCATTATCATCAAGAAGATGTATAAAACCACCAACTCCATAACTAGAAAGGGATAGAGAACATGCACTTATCAACAAAAATTAACATTTAGAAGATGTTGAAAGAAAGACAAGACTTCAACAAGATGATTGACCAACCTCATGCTGGTGTCAATCTTGATGGGCCAATTTTCCTTTGTAGACAGTGACACAATTTGTAATGCCAAACTGTGAGAGCTCCGCACAAATAACTGATCAAGTTTTTCAGCATTCCGGTCTTTTTCTTCACCCTACATGATGTAGACTCAGAATACATTCTAAATATTGTCATGAAAAAAAGTCTCATATCTTTGTCTTTACGATTAAAGAAAAAGTGTCATACCACCAGTTCCTTCTCTAGCTTTCTAGTCTCAGATAGAAGGCGTTCTTCTTCTATAAAGGGAAGTTTGCAGATTCCCTTTTAAAGACAGAAATGTCAAAAACAATTGAAAAATAAAAAATGTACAAGATCACTAGATGTCAATGAAAATGCAAAACAATGAACCTATAACAAGAATTTCAGAAAATGATGCATGTGAAGAAAGTAAGAAGACGACCAAACCTGCCACATAAAACATTTCCCATCCATGTCGATTTTGAAATCTAATCATGAAACAGAGCTTGAAGTTAATTCTTCTGTTAAATTCATTGGATATAATATAAATAGTTTCACAGACTAGGCCTTACCAGAAGGATAAAAGTCAATTATGCTGGAACTCTCTTCAATCACAAGTGTTCGATAAGGTTTTGGAAGTGCAAGAGCGCTACAAAGATGCAGATTTGTCTTATATTTTTAGAGAAGTTTACAAGACCAATTTTACAAAACAAAGAAACAATTAATAAAATAACAGAACTACCTTCTTGGAGGGAGTACACCCGTGAGAGTATCGATAGGTTTAAACGGGGAACCTAGTTGAAATTTTGCTTTCACCTGAGCTAGGCCTTTCAGGTCAGAAGCAAATGGTCTATAATGAAATGGATAAAACCTAATGGCATGTTTCAGTGAAAAGTTATCATAAATTTTATACCAATAGCTAGTAGCTAGTCAAAGTTCATATTGCAGAGATGTATTACCATGTCCAAGATGGTGGACCAGAGAAATAGTACGAAAGAACCCAGAGCAGTCCTTAAGTGTAGCTTTTAACCTAAAAGTACATAAGCAATTGAAATTTAAAAAAAAAAAAAAAAAAGGGAAGGATTACAAAAGTTAAGTTTGTATATACTATTAGGCTTTTGATTTTGGGTTGGAGCAAAACAAACAAAAAGAAAAAACTATCGATTAAGTCCAGTTAAACAATGCAAAATCAGATCTAAACTTTGTAGCTTTTACAAACAATCAACCATAAAGCTTCATCAACACTCAGTAAAAAAAAAAATTGCAGCTTGTTCAAACAAATTAAAAAAGCAGAAAACATTATGGTGATGAAAGTAAATGCAAGATATAATCTATGATAGCCAAACATACTACTTCCTTCCTTCTGCTTTCAATATCCCCTGGGCTTTCTGCAGAAAATTTGTAATTATAGTACCTTTCTTTGAAGCCTGTAGCACCCAATCGAACCTGTGGAAGAATCAGAAAACATGTAGAAATCATCCTACAAAGTACACAAGGATTTATGATATAGACTAACGAAACTTCCAGAATGGAGTGCTTCATACTTTGTCAGTCTCCAAATCACCATTCTTAAACAGATCAGATTTCCTTCTAATGTTGTCTTTCAATTTTTGCTTTAACTCCTTCGTATTTTCTAGTGTCTGCAACAAAATGGTATGGAAACCTTGAGGCATGAAACAAAATAAAGAACCAACCAAAAACACATGATCCCATCAGTGTATAATCAAACAAAAATACAACACCAACCCCCCCCCCACCCTCCCCACCCCCCCCAAAAAAAAAAAGAACAATGGAGCCTGATAATGCCACCTTACATATTAATGCACATAGGTCAATGCAAAAGAAAAAATAATTCCTTCTGAAATGAAGAATCATAATGTAGTGTTTGTATGACTACCATTCACTGAAGGTTCAAAATAGTTCTGAATTGCAGCAAGAATTCAAGGCATATAATTTATCTAAAGGATATAAACCAGAATGACGTCATCTGAAGTAAAAAAAAGACATACTTGAGAATGTACAGTGTCATATGTCCCCCATGAAGATAAAACACTATCCACTGACGCGGCTGCAGATTCTTCTCCATCAATTTCTTGCTCTATCTGGAGAACCATATATACAATTAATTCAGCGTATGTTTCACAATTGCAACATTAGATGAATGCACACAATCCATCAGTGAAGAATGACATTTAAACATAAAAACAAGGCACTCACAGAATTATCATAATAGCAAAGACGTTGGAGTTTACACTCACGAAGTTCTGATCTTTTCTTGAAAATCTTCTCTTCATACATGCCAACAAGAAGAATAAATTTCTCAACTCTAGATAGTTTAATATATCCTGATTTCTTGTCATTCACCTGATTGTGTGCATAAAATATGGGGCATGATCATGAGCTTATTTATGTTAATTTTGTTGTGAAAAAAAATGCAACTGATAAGAGGCTAATTATATTATACCCGGACCATATCAACCATGTAACCACCAAGATTTTTGAATTCTTTTTTGTATAAAGCCATCAGCAAGTCAATAGCACGCTGGGAACAAGTAATGAACAAAATTAGTTTTGATGTTAAGTTTGTCTTTAAATCACTACATAAAATTGAAGTTAGCATAGAACCTCATGAAGTTCCAATGTTGGCATGTGGGGTAGAAAATCATTTCCAGCAAAAAAACACATGAAGATAAAATCATCAATTATACGCTCAAGATCAAACTTAACATTGTCGGGAAGATCATGGATTTGCATATCAAGGTCCAAGTACTCCCTCAAAATCCAAACATGGAGAAACTGAAATAAGGAAGAAGAAAAAGAAGGGAGACAACAACAGAGCGGTCTAGCTTCAGTGATGCATATGGATGGTAAAAGCAGTTAGGATACATACCTGATAGGGCTTTTTCATCATTGATGCTTTTCTTTGATCTGATTTTACTGAAGATGACATTGTTTCTCGAATCGATTTGCAGTTTGCTTGTTGCTGCTCTTGGATTAGTACATCCTATATCCAGAAAATGAAGAGTAAGTATACAAGTGATCATAGATTTTGTCAATTTCAATGTTAATGCTCATCCTCTTGAATATTCTATTTTACTTTATGTTACCAAAAACACTATAACCCGAATTTTGGTTCCCAGTGCATTAGATAGTCAGAACCTCTATAAATTGTGCCATGGGTTTACATTGATTATTGAAGACCTTGTAAACCAGACGAGGCCAGCCAAGCATGTTCATACAAGACCAAAAGACCAAACCCTAAGCTATAACTTAAGTCAAACCCTGACATCTACAAAGGAAGACTTATATTAGAGATTTGTGAAATTTAAAGGATTTGTCAGTTTAACCTCTCTCAGTATCGAAAAATGAACTTCATGCGTCGCCAGAGCTAACATTATCAGATCAGCGTCCTGCATACCATACATGAGAATGTCAAAAATCAAAGCTTAATGAATTGACAAAGAGTAAATTGATTAGGAAATAAATGCTTTAGACAGAATACATATGCATTCCCAATTCCCAAATAGTTCCTTTTCATTTTTTCGATTGCCAACTATGTTCGAGCTAAATTAAATCCAAAGAGAAGAACAACAAAAAGATGAAAGAGTAGAGCTAGCATTCATACCAGTCCATACAAGCAGTGGTGGGTGTTTGGATTATAAGAAGGAAGATTACGCTGCTGGCGTATAAATGACATTATTTTGTGCTCCCCTTCTCCAGGGACATTGGCATCAGAAAGAATTACCTAATTCAATATTAAGCATGAAATTAAAACAAATGACAGATAGGAGACATAGATATATACATATGAACACCATTAATGCAATATGCAACTTATTCTCTGCCACTACAAATAATGACTGTTCAATTCATGTACACTTGAAGTTGAATGTGGCATATATACAATTATACACATATATGGAGATCAAAGAGTGAGACCTTGATGTCCCTCCAGCCTGAATCATTGGTGATTCGTAAATTGATATAGCTTTGAAGAGCCTTTGACAATTTGTGCATGAATTCAGTTCCGGGGGTGATTATATTAGAATCTGAGAGTTGAGATTCCACTTTTGGGAGCACTTGTTTGCCTTCTCTTTCAAATTGTCTTCTTAGCTTCTCCTCTTCAGCTTCCTACACAGTTGATATAAATGTGTATAAATTAGTTTAAGAGCATAACAAAATTTAACCATGTGACTCAGAAGCATATGCATGTATCTATAACCCACAGCAATTTCCTTGTCCTTGGCTGATTTAAAACGCCTGGTACGTTGTTGATTCATTTTAGCCCTCGGAGCAACTCCATCTACACAAAAAATTAATTAAAGTTAATATGTGCTTCAACTCCTTAAACTAAAGATAATCAAGGGACAAAAAAAGAAGAAGCCAAAAGCTTAGTAAGGCATAACAAGTAGAAGGTTTGATTTTTCTCACCAATGGCCATGTAAAGTAGCTTCCTTGGTCGAACAACGTTGAAAAGCCGGTCAATATATTCAAAAATGTTGTTGAAAACCTCTTCAAAAGTAGTTGGTGGTGGAACCTGAACATATATAACATGCAGATATATATCAATTAGTATAAGAATGCATGCATTAATTAATATATAGCTTGCGAGGAGAATAGAAATGTAGGGGTCTCGTACTCCATCATCATCATCTTGTGGGTGAAAGCAAGGATGAATAATCCCATTCATGTCAAGATAAAAGTTATCAAACTCCAAGTCATTTGGGTTTGGTGAGCTGCTGGTATCAGCTGAAGAGGACTCATCATCATCTCTGTGTTCAATGGCTTTGACCACCACTTTTGGATACTTATTTACCAGCCAACGATAAAACGAAGGCACCCCCATCTCTCTCTCTCTCTCTCTCTTCGTGACAGAGACGGTTAGCTCAAGAGCTGCAGTGCTCTCTCTGCGTCTCGCTAATGAGTCTAGGAACTTCAACTTTGTTTAAACACTCCATGAAGAGTGGTTCATGTATAGTGTAGAAAATTAAATGCCCAATAAATAATTTTTTTATAAATGAAAAAATAAAATATTTAATTTGATGTGGAAATGAAGGTCAGACCATGCCTTTTTTTTTTAGCAGAGGGAAGCAGGGAGGGTTCGAACCGGGTATGCAAGGAGAGTTATTATCCTCGACTAAGTAGGCCAACTTCATTTTACAAAGTCAGATCATACTTTATTATATAACTTTTTGTGTTTTTGTTTTAAATTAATTTTGATACTATATAGTATATACATAAATAAAAATAAGGGTTAATTAGAATTTATCATCCAAATTAATATTTTTGACAATTCACCCTCCATACTATATTTCATCAAATAAAAAATTCTCAATTTCTCAAAAAAACTACGTAGCCCTTAGAGAGAAGACTATATATGCAAAAAAATGGACGTTGGTGAGTTCTTATTAATTTGTGTGACGCCCACACATGGTATGGACGTTGGGGGTTCAATTGGTGTAAACCGTGTAAGTGTGTAACAAAATAATTAGTGGAAGTGTAAGCATGGATTAAGTATTTTGGGAAGAAAAAAAAAAAAGTTGTGTAATGTATATCGCAATGGAACTATTTGTAAGTTGGGTATTATCTTGTGCTTCGAAAATGACCGTGAAGACAAAATTTCCCATCAATGCATACGCAACTACGCGAGTTACAAGCTTGTTTGGTAGTTGCTGGCAACATAAGAACGAACCATCACGACAATTCAATTTCGAATTTTAAAGTAAATGAGCAACAAATTAAAATGATAAATAGCAAAAAGTGATTTAATTTTAAACAAAATGAGAAAGAAATTGTGATTAAAAAGGTGCAGAGAAATATCAACTGTACGTGTCTTGATTAGCACGAGTTCCCAATCGGCAATAGGATTAGGCTCCATGATGTGACGAATGAGCTGTGATTATTATGTAAGTTTATGGTCCCGAGGGTGTTATAATACTGAAGTGAAATTTGCTTTTATTTTGACGGTCACATACTTGCATTGTCATACTCACACGTGCCTAGCTTCTCACTCACGCTTCTCAAGCCAAGATATAGAGCTCCTTCAATCCTTCCCCCCCCCACATACACATACCAAACAGTATACACATTCTTCATCCTTTTTTTTTTTCTTCCGGTCAGGACACATTCCTCATCTTAACAACAAAATTATACATTTCTTTTTTGTTCTATCGGAGGAATCGAATTCGAACTTAATTTAATACGAACCTTAAGGCATTTTATTATGCAGTTAAAAAGTGCGACCCAAAGCCCATTTTGGATACTAAATGGGTCATAACACATCACTACAAACTCAAAAATCACTGAGACCCAAAATGTGACCTAGATTCAGGTCACACTAAAACCCATTTTGTGTGAGGCCCAAATCGAAAAAGGCCCACCCACATGATAGCAAAAGCAAGAGAGAGAGAAAGGGGCGGGCTGATTGACGCATGCGCCATCGTGGGCCTCGCCTGTCGGCTCATGCGTCTTTTCTCACGCCCAGCATTGTGTGCACATCATCAGCGACTGAGATTAAAGTATTGTTGGTAATGTGCGGTCCAAATTAAAGGACGGTTTATCTTTTTTTTTTTTTAAGGTCGGTTTTGAAATGAGTAACCCAAATTAATGGACTATTGATACTTATCACACCATCTTTTAAAAAAAATAATAATAATAATAATTAAAAAATCGAAAAAACTCTAAAATATTTCAGAAATTTTTTTTAAAATTTTTCAAACCCTGCAACAGCTATATTCTCAAATTGGTCTATATATACCATACAACATCTATAGTTTTTCATTACAAACATCAATCTTTCTTTATCAAATTTGCACACTCGATGACCCGATGTGTAAGTGCAATGGTCCCAACGATTACAATCCAAATTGCGATGTTTGTACGACATGGTTTCAAAATGACTCAATAATGCAATACTATATGTGCGATCGTGAAGGAAAATGACCATTGTGCCACTATTATATTAAGCGGGCCTTAAAACTCTCAATACCCAAAGACTCAGGGCCGGTTCCATGCACTTACAAGAAAGGCATTCAACCATGTGCCGATTGTGAGGCCAAACCAAATATCTCATTTTGGGGAGGATATAAAAATGTTTACGTGAACCTACGTAATTTTCCCAAGGCCACCCATGAGAACCACTGAAGATTGTCGTGGATGCATTCCTTTGCTGTTGAGTGTTGTTGTTGTTAATTTTATGTACTTGTTCTAGTATTTAGTTGTTTTAGTGTTATTTTCTTTAAATATTTGTCGTCGTTTATATCAAGATTGTCATCATTCTAAATATATTCAATATTGACCTTATTTTAAAGATATCATTAAAATAAAACCAATAGTATAATTTTTATAATTATTTGAATTATAAATTATAAATTAAACATCACTTAATTAATAATAACAATATTTTAAATAGGTATAAAACATTGAGATCCAAAGTGGATCTCAGCACCATTGGAGATAGAAATGGGTCTCAATACTATTTAAGATCCAAAATGAGTTTTGGGTCACAAAAATTGGGTCTCCCTACCCTCTTACTCTCACCCCTTGAGCTAATCTCAAAGACTTACAAAATTATACATTGAGAGCAAATTTAATTTGGCAGGGAGCATCACCACCTTGTTGCAATGATGTCATCTATCATACTAATTAGGCTTAGTTTGGGATTGTTGTGAGAAAAAATAGCTGTGAGGTAAAGTAGCTGTGAAGTAAAGTCAGCTGTGAAGTAAAGCAGTTGAGTGTTTGGTAAACTATATTTTCAAAAGTGCTGTGAGTACAAAAAGCAGTATGAAGGTGTTTGGTAAATTGTAATGTAAAACTGCTGTGACTATTTATAATTACTAAAATGGACACAATGCTGAATGTGCCTTTCAATTATTTTTTTGGTAAAAATAAAATGTTTTTTTTACATGTTTTTGAAATTTTTGGCTATAAATTTGTATTAACATTAATTTTTCAAAGAACAACATTATTAAATAAGTATGCCTATTATTTTTTTGGGTACATTAAGGGTCGCCAATATATGAAAAGTATAATCAACCATCACATGCATTACATACTAAAATGACTAATATATATGCAAAGAAGTCAGTAGGAAAAAAAAGGTCATAAATTACAAACCAAAATGACTAAAATTCTAAAAAGTAACCATAAAAAACTATGTAGATGCACTCATTAAACTTGCAACAATGTTATTTCTTAGTGTCTCCATTTCTTGTGCTCCATGACCATTGGTATATTCTTCTTCTTGTGCATTAGCCTCACTCTCCTCTTCACTTAAAATGTCATTTGGATCATCCTCACTTTCATGGAAATGTCTATCACGTTGGGAATGCCTCCTTATATAATTATGAAGTGTCATGGTTGCAATAACTATCTTCACTTCAGGTAAAATTACAAGTATAATTACAGAAAAATTTCTAGCCCTTCTTGTTTTAGATTAATGGACTAGTGATTTTATATCTTATTTACAAGTATAATTACAGAAAGAATTGTAACCCAAATTACAAGTACTAGTGCCATATATATACATAGCTATAGACATAGAAGAGTAGGGACACAAGATTAATATCGACCATATTGTGTTGCAGTCAATGGGAGAAAATTAGACCTTGAACATGGCATCAGAAAACCTATCGCAAACCAGATGTCATAACTCTTAACACTCAAAAATCATACTCTTAATTCTCTAGCAAATTTGTCATTGCTTGTTAAAGTTTTTTTCTTTTTCAAGGAGTATTGGAGTTGCAGACACATGGGTTGCAAAGAAAACAAGGGGATTCACAAACACAAATTCATAATCTATCAAATCAATCCATAGATTAAAAAAAATCACATACAAATTCTAATCAAAACACTAAAAAACAAAGAGATTGTGAAAACCTAAATCAGGAGAAAAAACAGAAAAAATAGAACAAACTCACGTAACTCGGGTCCAATGGCGTCGGAGGCGGCAACGGTGGGTAGTTTGATGACGATGAAGATGATAATGAGATGGTCCAAGCACAGAGATATGCAGGGGTCCTCTGAAGACAACGTTCAAAGAGAAGATAGCAAAACAAAACGTAAACTAAAATAGGGATAATACGTGATTTTCAAAAATCAATGAGGGTATTATGGGTAAAATAAATTTTTTATTATTGCTGTGATTCACTGCAGCTTTCAAAAGCACCTACAAACTTGCTTTCTATTTTTGCTGTGGGGAGTTGAGAATTGTGGGACAAAGCACTTTTTCATTTTTTTTACCAAACACCAAAACTGCTGTGGGTGATTGAGAATTGTCATACACAGCAGCTTTTGGGTCCTTCATAGCAATACCAAACGGGGCCTTAACTATGGTTAAATTATTCTTTTTATATATTAATTAGAGTTTCTATTAATTTTTTAAATTTAAGCACATGTATCCATAAAAATTTCAGAGATATTTTCACATTGAATAATGTTATACTTACCACATTTTTATACCATCTCACGTGTCATTACTTTATTGGACAAAGCTTTTCTTTTTCTTTTTGGGTTTTTCTTTTTATTTTTTAGTATCCAATGTATGAATGTCATGTAAGTTGCCACATAAGGTGGTATGAAATTATGGTATAAAAATGTGGTATATCTAGCACTACTGTTTCACATTCTCTCACATCTTCCCCAATTCACACCCTTCCCTTTGTTCACTGGAAATTATATTTGCTCTCATCCGTACATTTAGAAATATCTAAATCTTTAACTTTGATAATCTCTAACATACTTCTCAAATTTGACTCTTCAAATCTTATTTTGTTGATCTATGTGGCAATTTGAAGAGCCAAATTTCCTATGTTAAAATTGTGAACTCCAGCAGACTCTTTAATTTCATTAATTTATTATTATTTTTATCTTTTTCTTGTTTAGACAAAATTAAGATTTCATTGAGATTTGAAGAGCCAAATTAGTATTTTAATAATATTTAAAGATTTAAAGAGCTGAATTCACTCATTAAAATTGACGAGCTGACTTTGGGTCCCTATTTTGACGAGCTCATTTGCATAGGTTGTTGGAGATGATTTATCCAACATGTCACAGCTAATTGAGCAGTCCAAGACTTTTGCCGACTTTATTGAAGATGCTCTTACATATCAAAATGATACTTATAATCTATAATTAAATTTTAAAAGATTTTATTATTATATGAATGAGACGACGCACTAGATCTCGACATGTATGCACAATGTTTTGTGCCCTAAAAATTACATGTTTGAAAAAAAATCCCTTATACTATTTTCATACTCAATAACTCAATTCTTGATTCATGCAACTCATCTCATGTTGATAGATGATACATTCATATCATATTCCTTGTCATTTTTACCTTATATACTATACTATGTCCTAAATCCTTTTTAGAAAAACTCCAAAATCGTTCGCTACTATTGTGATTCAGGAAAGGTTCCACTTGATAATCAAAATGTTCATTTATTTATTTTATGTGACCAACAATGGTGAGATGAAAAATCAAACTTCTAAGATGTAAATGTGTCATTTATTGAAGAGTTGGCCTTCTTCAACATGTCTTATTAAAAATCAACCACAACCATAAATCTTGCCTTGAAACATTATCATACTTTTAAAAAGAAGGCAAGATCTCAAAATTTAAGTGAAATTGAAATTTTTTTAAGTAAGTAAAATAAGACACATGGAAACATATTAGCGGTACCACCACATACATACATTGATATAGAACAACTGTGAGATTATTAAAAAAGTGGGCCGACTTGTAATTGGAACTTGTTCATGGACTGTCTTGTTATCTTGAGGAAATAGGATAATGGGTGGCTATAACAACACTGACAAACCAAAACTTTCTCTTAGGACCCGTTTGACACTGCTTTTTGAATTGGTAAAAGCACTTTCAGATGAGTAAAAGCATTTTTGATTGCGTTTGACATAAATAAATAAAAGTGCTTATAGGTTATAAAAGTGCTTTTAAGTGATTTTTTTAGAAAATGCTTTTGCATGAAGCACTTGAATTTTTTATAAAAATTTATATGTACTTATAAACATAAGCGCTTCCAACAAAAGCGCTATTGATTATAAACGCTTCTCAAAAGTAGTGTCAAACGGGCCCTTAGTTTCTTTTCCCAAATCCCACCTATTTTTCTCTCTTTGAATTTCACTCATTCTCTCTCTTGGGCAATCTGTAACTAACTCGCTTTTAGTTAGTTTAACAATTTTAGTTCCACTCGCCCGTTATTTTCATTCCCAACCCAATCCAAATTGACCTGAAATGAGCGAGCGAGTCAGATAGTTTTAATGGGTTGGATAGGTTTGTGCCCACCCTTAGGCCTAGCACTATGGTCCCTAAAAATAGGAACCAAAACTCGAAATGGGTACCATATAGGTCATATATGCTCACTATGGGCTAGAATCTGTGACCCAAAATTGTCTGAAACCCAAAGTGTGACCAAGAATTAGGTTTCACTAAGACCCAAACTAAAAAATCCCTAGCCCACCCATGTGACACCCATAGGGAGATAGAGAAGAAGGTGCAACTGCTGCTTTTGCGCTAGTAGTGGGCCCCAACTTGTCGGCCCAGTTGTGAGCCTCTACGTCTCTGGCGTGTGTGAAGAAGCCCACCAACGTCCAAGATGAGTAGATCGTTAGTGGATGAACGAACTGGATTAAAGGATTGTTAGGTCCTTTTGTTTTTGAATTGTAGCATCCAAATGAATGGACTGTTGGGAATCGATGGCCTAGATCGCTCAATCAATTTTGTTTTGTTTTAATCATTAAAAAATCTATAAAAATTCGAAAAAATACCCAAAAATTCCAGAAAAATTTTTAAAAAAATCCCACAAACCCCTTAATGGCCATATTCCCCAAAATCATATATATATCATGCTTCCTCCATAGTTTTTCTTCACAAACATCAATCTCTGATATCAAATTCACATAAAGAAGTTGTCTTTGTCATTGTTCGTAGAGGAAATGCGTGGGCGCCATGTGAAGATCGAGCCCTAGTGAAGGCATGGCTAGAGAGGAGTCCTATGGTTGTCTTGGTGCCAATCTAAGAAATATTGTGCCTTGGAATCAAATTTATTCAATATTGACCTTATTTTAAAGATCTCATTAAAATAAAACCAATTGTATAATTTTTATAAATATTTAAGTTATAAATTATAAATTTAATATTACTTAATCAATATGAGGCATATTTTAAATAAGTATAAAATACTGAGACCCAAGCACCATTGAAGATCAAAATGGGTCTCAGCATTATTTAAGACCCAAAATAGATTTTAGGTCACACAATGTGTCTCGTTGTCTCAGCACTAAAAAGTGAGTCGGCCTGTAATTGAAACCTTATGACGACCTGTGTTTTGGGTGGGTAAATAAGATAGTGGCTATAACAAACACTGACATATCAAACCTCTCTCTTGTCCCAAACACACCTTTTTTTTTTCTCTCTTTCTCTTTCTCTCTCTTTCCTTTGCATTTTACTCGATCACGGTCAACTTCAAGCATGAGCTACCTATTGATGACATTGACAAAGAAGGCAGAGGTGGACTCCATCATCTGATTCACCATCGACAAGGTCCTCGTCCTCCGCTTCGGTCGCGCTTCCGACGCTGTTTACCTCCTCCTTGTCGACATCCTCGCCAAATTGTCACGAGATGTCTCCAAGTTCGCATACATAGCACTCAGAGAAAAGGGAGACAAGGGGAAAAAGAAGAAAAATGAGAGAAGAAAAAGAGAGAGACTCAGGTAAGTGGAAGGGGAGGGTTCGGCAGGTTGTGGTAGGGGTGGGGTCGGGAGGGGCTGGGTTGGGAGGTTGGCTGGAGAGAGGGAAGACAGAGAGAGTAGGGGAGGGGTAAAAAAGAAAAAGAGCAAGAAATATTCATTTTTTCAATTTAGATTTTAGATGAGGTATGTTTTTAAATGATTTTGTAGATGATGAATGCACTTGAAATACCCCCTATAGTTTAGTGTCTAAATTGAGCTTTAGCCAATTTTTAATTCAGGTGGTAAATTGACACAATTATTTTTAGGTAGTGAAGTGAGATTGAACTCAAAATTCAAATGGATAAAATATAAAAAAGTCCCAAATAAATTGCACTTTAATTTTCAACAAAATCTTTTTGCTTCTAACAAAAGCGCAACTAATAACAAAACCGCTATTGACCACAAATACTTCCTAAAAAACACTTCCAACAAAGCCATTAGCCACCTAAAAAATATTTTGGGCTGGCGTTACCAGGCCCAGGCTTATCAGTCTGGGCTTCTACCCCTTGTAGACGATGAGTACCATCTATAAACCTGAACCATATCCAAAAACACAAAACCTCTCTAACCCTAAACCCTCCGCCGTCACTCACTCTCCACTCTCCAATCTCACAACAAGCAACAAGCCATGGCAGAGAGACCCGCACCCGCTGAGAGAGGTGGCTTCCGTCGCGGCTTCGGAGGACGTGGCGGCGATCGTGGCCGTGGAGGCAGACGCAGAGGCGGCCGTCGCGACGAGGAAGAGAAGTGGGTCCCAGTCACCAAGCTCGGCCGTCTTGTCAAAGAAGGCAAGATCCGAAGCCTCGAGCAAATCTACCTCCACTCACTCCCCATCAAGGAGCACCAGATCGTCGACACCCTGGTGGGCCCCAGCCTCAAGGACGAGGTCATGAAGATCATGCCGGTCCAGAAGCAGACCCGGGCAGGGCAGAGGACCCGGTTCAAGGCCTTTGTTGTGGTCGGGGACAATAACGGCCACGTGGGGCTCGGGGTCAAGTGCAGCAAGGAGGTGGCCACCGCGATACGTGGCGCGATTATATTGGCCAAGCTGTCGGTGATTCCGGTGAGGAGAGGGTACTGGGGGAACAAGATCGGGAAGCCCCATACCGTGCCGTGTAAGGTGACCGGGAAGTGCGGGTCGGTCACGGTCAGGATGGTGCCCGCTCCCCGTGGAGCTGGGATTGTTGCTGCCCGTGTGCCCAAGAAGGTTCTGCAGTTTGCTGGTATTGATGACGTCTTCACTTCGTCCCGTGGATCCACCAAGACCCTTGGAAACTTTGTCAAGGTATCTAATTCGTTTTGTTTTTTTGCTCATTGCGTTTAATTGCTTATTGGGTGTCGTTTAGTTTGCTTAATATCAATGATTATGTTGATGGTTTGCCTAAGCTTTGTGATATATTTGCTTGGTCACTGATCATTTTGCTACTGAGTTCAATTTATTTTTAAGAATGTAGAAATGGTATACAATATCAATATGAACTATATGTCATTGAACCCGATTCGACATTATTGTTGTGTCTAGGGGAGTGGTGTGATTGGCTAGCTAGAGGAAGTCCAATGTTGAACAAACTTGAATAAACAATGACATAGTTGAGTGATTTCATGGGTCTTGTTCAATATCGGACTTCGCCTAGCCAATATTGCAAGTTTGGACATGATAATTCTGTCACCCTCAACTCTAAATTTAGTGTATCTTGATTCATTGGCAATGTTGTTAATATTGGTATGGTAAGTTACCCATATACTGTCAAAAAATGGCGGATACAGTCACTGTAGATTGAAATATGACCCACTCAGTTGGCATTTGTACATGGCCTTGCCAACTGAGTGTCATCATTGTTCATTTTAAATAGGTGCTGTCTAAATATTCTTGCGTTAATGTCTAATCTGACCTCAATAGGAAGCTTTAATGTATAAGGATAAACCCTTCAATATGAAGGGAATCAACTCAAGTGAGTGATCTTAACAAATGAAGATGTGTTCTGATTATTTTCATATTATGTGCATTATATCTGATCATTGGATGTGTATACAATTTGTGCAGGCCACTTTTGACTGCCTCCTGAAAACCTATGGTTTCTTGACCCCTGAATTCTGGAAAGAGACACGCTTCTCTAAATCTCCTTTCCAAGAGTTCACCGATCTGTTGGGAAAGCCAACCAAACCCCTTGTTCTTGAAGATGTTGGGGAGAAAGTGGAAGCATAGTTTGAGAGACCTCCTCAGTGCTGGTTAAGATGAAATCTCAGTTCCATTAGGTTTGAAGGAGAATATGTTTTCTATTTACTTGTCTGGTTTTGTTCAAGACTCAATAGCATTATAATTTGTTTCTCTTATGTTTTGGTCGTTTTGATCAATATGAATTTTGGAATGACTAGTACATAAATTTGTTTTATTTTAGTTTATGTGGTATGGCATTTTTGTTTTCTGGGTCAATGCCTTGTGCTGGGTTTGAGTAGTCCACCCACTGAAATCCTTGGATTCACAACAATTTGCCAATACTTGTTTTGATAATTGCCTTTAACTGGAATGTGTAGATTTTCTTGGTGGCTATGAAGCCTTGTGTGGTGCCTTGCTTGCATAAACAGGGCCCTTTTAGTCATCGTCTGGCTTCTGTTTGGAATTGGCTGTTTATCTGTTATATAGAATTGCCTTTTAGCTTTGATTGGATCTGCCATGACATTAGATGTTGTGTTGAAGCAGGTGGCTTTATCAATGAATCTAACTTAACTTTACCCCAAAAACTTTTGTAAGCATAATATTTCTGTGAGTAGACAAGAGTTTCATTCATGCTTCATGCTGTTGGTTAACTCTACCAACTCGCATCCTATAGTTCAGCAGGTCTGTGTTTGAACAACTTTCCAGCCCAAATGCATTTGAATTAGATTCAGATGACTGCATTTGAATCTGATTCATATGAATTAGATTCATATTTTCAATTCCTTTAAGCCTTGTAATTCTCTTGAACCAGAACCAACTACTCTCCACTTTTTAGTACCTGGAGTGACATGATGGCTGCGATGATCACCCTGGGCAGAATATGACCTAGATGGCATTACTCTTTCACCAGTTACTCTTCTCGGAGCATAAATGGGGTCCCCAGAATCAGGAGTAGCATTTGCTCTTCCTCAACCGCGACCGCATCCAGATCCAGCAAATTTGTGCACAGCTAATTGAGCAGCCAAAGATTTTGCCGACTCTATGCTCTTACATATCAAAATGATACTTATAATCTATAATTAAATTTTAAAAGATTCTATTATTATATGAATGAGATGACGCACTAGCTCTCTCGACATGTATAGCACTAAAATAGGGAGATACCTTAGGCTCCTTAAACTAAGGTTTATAGCCATTCTATTATCCCTGTAGGACTTTATTAAGGATACGCTAACGCTCTTTTAACCTCATAAGGAAAAGCAAGAGCTACCCCCTCTCCTTCCGGCTGAGTCATCCGACTGTCCATCGATAACGAGGGCTGCCTGCCTCTTCTGGTTCACCTCCCCTTAGCATGGGCAACCCAAGAAAAAGAAGCCTCGAAAGGCACAATATTTTGTGCCCTAAAAATCACATGTTTGAAAGAAATCCCTTTTACTGTTTTCATACTCAATAATTCAATTCTTGATTCATGCAACTCATCTCATGTTGATAGATGATACATTCATATCATATTCCTTGTCATCTTTGCCTTACATACTATATTATGTCCTAAAATCTTTTCTAGAAAAACTCAAAAATCGTTAGCTACTATTTTGATGAAGAAAAGGTTCCACTTGATAATCAAAATGTTCATTTATTTATTTGACCAACAATGGTGAGAATGTGAGATGCAAAATCAAACTTCTAAGATGTAAATGTGTAATTTATTGAAGAGTTGGCCTTCTTCAACATGTTCTATTAAAAATCAACCATAACCACAAATCCTGCCTTGAAACATTATCATACTTTTTTAAAGAAGGCAAGATCTCAAAATTTAAGTAGAATTTAAATTTTTTAAGTAAGTAAATTAAGACGCATGGAAACATATTAGCGGTGCCACCACATACATACATTGACATAGAACAACAATGAGATAGTCTTCATTACTCAAGGCTTTCTCCTGTAGTTTATGTTTATATATGTTGCATATGAGATGAAGTGATGAAGCTGTCGCTCATTATGAACCTGAAAGAGTTTTAATGTGATGGTACATGCAAGTTGAACATTTTATTCTTTACCTGTAGCTGCATGTAGCTGAGGATGCACATAATTTAGGAGAACTTTTGTACTACAACAAACTGTGTGACATTTTCTAATCAATACTGTTAGGAAAATTATATTATTAAACGTGGTTATATGTTATTCAGTTATTGCACCAACAACCAACTCCATAATTCATTAACCTTGATGTGGATAACAAGCAGGAATTGCTTTAATATAAAAGCAATAACTTTTAATAAAGGAAATATAAAGGGAGACGGGTATAGTCGAATGAGTTGTTGAGACCAAGCGATAACTACAATTGAATTGAGTTTAGAAGATTTGATGTTTTTAGAGGTGTTGGGTTGGTTGAATTCTGGGAAGACAAAACTATATATTTACTCCATCTTTAATGGGTAATCTAAAAAATAGACCTTTTTTTTTTTATCATTGTTTACAACTAAATTCAACACATGTCATTAGATGGAATTGTGGAAAATAGCAAGAAATTAAGATAATTATCATTAATTATTCTAGAGATTTTATTGAGATTTGGTGGATTTTACTGAATATTAATTGTACAGTTTTCTTGAGAATGAAAGAAAATCAAGAGAAATATGGTGCAATTAAGAAAAGATTATGAAGACTTGATGGCCAAGCAAGCCGATTTCTATTCTACAAGGATTGCTCGGTACTAGGTTGTCATACTTCTATAAATACATCTCTCCAAGAAGCACAAATGACCTCTTCTCCAACAATACAACAATCAAAAAAAATCATCAACTCTTGCGACCAAGTTCTTCAAGCAAACAGTTTTTTTAGATAAATTAAGAGGGTGTGTAATGAGAAGGAAATGAGTGTGCATATAGCAGTTACTAAAAAAAACCTCTTTAACAGTTTTTCTGCTCTTTTATTTTCCAGTTTGGGCTTTGAGCTATGTTGGTCTGCGTACAGGTCTGAGTTGGTCTTGCAATATAATGACTAAACCTAACATACTTATATTTTCTTATATAAAAACAAAAAAAAAGTTCTCGAAATTTCACTCAAAATTGAAATTACTTGAACAAAATCAATTTTCCAACATGATATAACGCTGAGGGCTTTTAACTCTTTTTATTATTATTATTATTATTTTTTTTATGGAAAGGCCATTAGCCAACTTAATTATGCATTAAATTTCCACCACTGAGTTACATCATGATGCATGAAAATGTTGATGTGCCACAACATTACATGTTCGTGGTTGATAAATAAAAGAAATTTGCTCAAAAAAAGAACTCAACTGGCAGACTTCTTCAACACACGGCTTATAACTCTAATGATACAATGTAGAAGGCTTACAATTAACTTAATGTAGTGATTAGAGCATAGACCTCTATACCAAGATTTCGAATTCAAATACCCCTCTCTAATTATTATTTGATCAGAAAACATGACACAGCATTGATATGCAAATATACCAATTTAATAATTTATACTTCAACGTAAAGAAAAATTACCTTATTTATCCTTCCATATATGCTCGAGGGGTAATGTGAAAAGCAGCATATATCACACATTCAGTTGGTGAGTATAGTGTAGAGACTTGTTCCAACTTTCCAACCCCCAAGCAACAATGATTTCAGTGCTACCAAATAGTAAGTAGAAGTAGGTAGAGAAGTTAAGCACATGACCCCTTCTTTTGGAATCGGTACCAATTCAACTTTTCTAAAGTGGAAGTTGATCAGTTAGACTATGATTTCTCAGCACTCAAACTCCTGGATCCTATTAATAAAACATGTGTTATGATTTCACTAATTAACTCATGTGATCTACATGACAAAAGACTTGCATTAAAAACTGCTTCATTTTAAAACCTCTAATAGAGGTGAGACGTATTAAGGGCCAGTTTGGTATTACTGTGAGAAAAAAAAGTTGTGAAGTAAAACAGCTGTGAAGTAAAGTCAGTTGTAAAGTAAAACAGTTGAGTGTTTGGTAAACCATGTTTTCAAAAGTACTGTGAATGCAAAAAATAATATCAAAGTGTTTGGTAAATGTTAATGTAAAAGTGCTGTGACTGTATATAATTACTAAAATAGACATGATGCTGAAAGTGTATTTCACTTATTTATTTGGTAAAACTAAAATGTTTTTTTACTTATTTTTTAAATTTGTGGCTACAAATTTTTATTAGCATTAATTTTTTTAAGAATAACATTATTAAATAAGTATTCATATTAGTTTTTTAAGTATATTATAATTTTAATCGTACAAATAAAATATCATAATTAATTATTACAATATAAAATATAGAAAATTAGGATTAAATATCAAATATTAATAGTTTTTCAGTAAAGCAGCAAGTCACTAATTTTTTTTAGTTTAGTTACTAACCTAGTGTAAGACATTTTGGATTAGGTAACAAATCAGTTTGTTATATAGTTGTGACTGTGGAACAGTCATAGTTATGATTGAACTGTGACTGTTTTAAATTTATAAAAATTCAAAATTTTTAAGAGTTTAATATTTTTTATTTAGACTTGGGAGATAAAGTCATATAATTTAAAGACTAAATATTAAAGTTTAAGCCTTGTAAATATTGAAAAAATAACAAATCAATAAAAAAGTTATGACTGTTAGATAGTCACAGCTCGATATAACTATGTTTTTTAAAATTGGTACATAAACTAAAATTTAGTACTTAAAGTAAGATAACATAAATGTTTTGGTAGTTAAAATGAAAAAACAATATAATTTGGTACCTAAAATCAACGGACCTTATAAAATATAACTAACAATGAACATATTTTTTAATTTAAAATAAACAAATAAAAATTATATAAATCAATAAGAGTAGTATGGGTAAAATAAAATATTTATTGTTGTTGTGATTCACTGCAGTTTTCAAAAGCACCTAAAAACCTGCTTTCTATTTTTGCTGTGGGGAGTTGAGAATTGTGGGGGAAAGCAGTTTTTTATTTTTTTACCAAACACCAAAACTGCTGTAGGCGATTGAGAATTGTCATCCACAACAGCTTTTGGGTCATCCACTGCAATACCAAACGGGGCCTAAATCGGCTTCCGCTTTAATAGAGATGCCAATTATTTATAGAAATTGGTTTCACTTTATTAAAGGTTTCAATTCTGTAATAAGTCAATGCGGTTCAAATACTTTTATTTTTTGAGATATGTAAAAATTTTCTTCTACATACTCAGGGTGATGCATCACACTTTTATAAAAGTATATATGTGTAAGAGTGATATTTATGGTTGATGCCTCACACTGCATCAAGAATTATTAACAAAGTAAAAGAAAATAAATGAACTTTGTAAATCAGATAAAGCAAGCAAAGACTCAAAAAAAAAAAAAAAAAACTGTGTATTTCTCATTAACCAAATTACAAGAATGAGCCTAGCTAGCTCACGATTCTTATATAGTGACTAACCAAAGAACATAATACTAACTAATCCACCTGTCATCATTACATTGGCTAATTAACAACTAAATCAGTAACAAACACAACCACTAGATGTTGACACTTGTACATCAGCTGGCAGTATGCTTAACAAGAATCTCATGGTGTGGCCTAATTGATGGCATCACTAATATTTTAATTATTCAAATATGAGAGTCTAGTATTATTGCTAATCTAATAACACGTTAAGTTAGAAAACTTTGATATAATCGTGAAGCTCCGAAATACAATAAACCAGTAAAAATAAAAGCTCCAAACACAAAGTCATCGATCATTCTTTGACTTCTTGGATGACCAAAACGAAAAGGATCGAATTAACTCGTATTTATTGCCAAATATTATAACCATAGAGAGTGTGAGACTGTGTGATGTTGTGTACTCTGTTCATGTAACACGATCCAAAACACATGCTTCGGGAAAACAAATCATCAACAATTTTTCACTAAATTACACAGGAGGAAGTTAAAATATGCTTAAATTTATTATTTCTCTTGGAATTAAAAAACCCAAGAGATCTTAGTAAGTAAGTAAAAGACGATGCCCTGGTCCCTTGGACGTACAATTAATTGACCTTGGTCAACTATAGTCTAGGCTGATGCCCAATAGAATCTGAAATTATGAATTATTATTCGGAAAGAAGAGAGATATAATTAATTTGAGTGTAAGAGACAATTTTATGGTCATTCCAACTAAATTATTCCATCAACTTCTATAGTCGGAAATCGGGATTCTTTGCTGACATTATATTTATACTTAAATTACATTGTGTGAACTTCCATTTTAATTATCTTTCCAACATAAATCTTAGATACTGAATCTCAAATTTAAATATCTAATCTTTTTTTTTAATTATCTTTCCCATTTAAAACTAAATAGTCTTAAACTTGAAACAACATAACTTTGAATATAAACACAAAATCAGAATTAAAAAATAAAAAATCCTATTTCCATCATCAAAATAATAAACGAAAAAAAGAATAATTAACATTAATGTTACAAACAAATTCGCCAAGTACATAATTCATATAGAAATTTATATCTCTAGCTCACAAACTGCATAAAGATAGATTTTTCATTTGTAAATTGGTGAATCCCAAAAGAGATATATATATGTCAAAATAGTTTAATTTTTTCAATGATCGATATAATCACATTGGCCTAGTCAATATTGCCAATTCTCATGAGCCTTGTCCCCCACATACATGATAAAAAGGAAGATAAATTTCAGCAGGCAATGGTAAAAATTAATCTTGCCAACTCTAGCGGTGACTTTTTCTCTAAGAAAGATATATATTACTTTTACCTACTTTTAATTTTTTCCAAATTTTGTGACATGATATGCACCTTATACCATTGTATTAAACAAACCATAATATTATAGAGGCAATGCAAGTGGAAAAAAAAAAATTGGAAAGAAAAATTGGATGAAATAACATTTGTCTAATTGAGTCCCATTGTACAATGCAATATGATCAAGGTAAAAAAAAAAAAAAAAAGCAAAAGAAAAAATCCAAACTAGTCATGTAATTTTGTGTTCTTTGAGTCCCATAATAATAAGAATATCCTTTCAAGTCAAGTAACGGAAAAAAAAGAGTGATATTCTCTAAAAAGAAACAAGAACAAAAGAGAAAAAGTAGGTAGCTAGCAATAAAGGGAATTACTTAACTAAAGAGAAATTAAGAACCAACATTAGTCTCGACACTACAATCCTGCACCAACTGAAACTTGATCGCCGGCGGACCACCGACAGCAATCCCAGCATTGACAACGTTGCCGAACTTGATGTACGCCGGGCAGTGCACGTACAAGTGATACTTGCCCGAAATCCACGACCCCACCTTCCACTTGACATTCCCACCAATTTTGACATTCACCAGCACTGCCCCGACGTTGAGGTCCTGCCCGAGCGCCTGCCCGAGAAAAGGCGATATTGGGACCCCGTCGCCCCTCACGAATGGGGACCAAACGACGACGTCTTTATGCCCCTGATAAGTGGCGGGAAGCAGGGTGGCCAGCGTGATCTGCTGGTCCCGGTACGTGGCGTAGAGGTCAAGGCTCTCGTAGTATATGCCGATGCGGGCGTTGGGGTTGCGGGTGGCCACCGTCACCTGCATGTTGGTGCTCAGAATGTAGGGGGACGCCGCCGACACGTTGAAGGCGTAGACGGTGACGTCCTGGAGGATGAAGCTGGGCCTCGAGGGCCGGAGGATGGCCCACACCAAGAACACGAGGATGCCAAAGAGGACCAGGAAGCCGATGATGGCGTAGAGGAGGCGGCGGTACAAGTCCGGGTGGTCGTGGTGGTGTTCGCACACCTTCTCGCTCATGGTGGGGAGTGGGTTCTTGGGTGGGGAGGGGAGGCGGATGGTCTCAAACTGTGTGTGTGTGAGAGAGAGAGAGAGAGAGAGAGAGAGAGAGAGAGAGAGAGAGAGAGAGAGTAGTAAGATAATAGTTAGCTAGCAAAGGGGGAGTTTCATAAAGGGAGTATGCAATATATAGTATCAATTGGTAAAAGCTAATTAAAGGTAAAGAGAATATTTTGAGTAATTCTTTGAAAATATTTCATTCATTTACTATTGCGGTTTTGAGATAGAATCTGGTACATTAATGCTGATATGATTATATCACATGTTTTAATAATGAGATCATCTCTTCAATTAAACAAGTTTGAAATATATATCTTGAATAATACTGTATAATTATTATATCTTGCACATTAATACTAGTATGATCACATTCTTATGAATTAAGAAAGAGATACTTTATACGGTACGTCAAAAAACAAGAGAAACAGATAATTTATCAAGAGGTAGTTTGATAATTAAAAAAAAAAAAGCATTAATCAAGAGGTAGCTTATTAATTAAAGGAAGCAAGCATGCAATATAAATATATATATAATAATATACGTCAAAAAAAAATAAAAAATTTAAGAGTGAGAAAATTTCTTGAGCAATATACTAGAATCGGTCATTAATTTAATAAGAAATTTTTCATATAATTCATTTATTAGAATAATGTTTCAAACAAAATTTTGATCCAATGTGATAGCAAATATTTTTCTTGAAGTTTTTTATTCATTTACATGTTTATAATGTAATTGGAGTTTAGGTTTAAAGGGGGTTAAAAGGTAAGGTGGTGGCATATATATTTAGTGGGTGGAGGAAACGGAATATGGTGTCTCGTTTGGTGTGGAGTGCAAGCTTATCCTTCCTTTCTGAGTACATGAGATGAGGTCAAGAGGTGGGCCCAATAAATATTAATCGAAGATCTTAGGAAAATAAATATGCACTGTCTTACACTCTTACCTCTTATGATGCTAAAGGTCACCGACCATATGACAATATGAGGATGTGTAGATTGATATTTAAAGGTCACTTGGAGAGGTTGAATTTGCTATTTTTGTTTTTGGAAATATGTGAAGGTAAATTGAGAAATCTTAGAAAAACTTTAGAGAAGGTATCATGAGCATATATAAATTATATAATAGTGGGTGTAAATATAACCTCTTATTACTATATTAGCAATAAGAAATCAATGAATCACTATATATATATTATATATACTCATGACTAAAAGAAAAAATCATTATACTACTCAACAGTTAAACATGGCCTACTGCATGTGTTTTTCGTTTTCAATCTTATGGTCAATACTTGTAATGAAAAAAAATTGTCATATTAATTTATTAATATAATTCCAATTTCATTCTTACAATTATAAAACTAAAATGCAAGAGTGAAGGCAATGGAGTACAAGTACAGAATTCTAGTTTAATCTACACCCATTTGTTGTGTAGATGGAGACAATAACTTCAAATATATTTACTACAAACTATGTACAAACAATCTCATTTTAGAGAAGGATTAAACGTACATTTTGTGTTTATCATATAAAAATCTAAAATGATATAATTCTGAATATAAACATAAGATCAACACCAATCTCCGACCAATAAAAATAAAAACCAATAGAAAATCTACCCCCCAAAAGTTCTGGGTTGCCTGTCGACCTAAACAACTTGATGAAGGGGGAGAGAAACAATCGAATAAACATGCTTCATAAGACATAATTTAAACCTTATTTTTTTTTAGTAAAATCACGGGAAAAAAAATGAAAAGAAAACCTCAATTCCCTTTCTTACTAAGAAAATAAAAGCCATTTTCATTTCTTGAAAATAATAACAAAGGAGGAGGCGTTCAAATCAAATAAAAATCAATACACAGGATTGAAGTAAACAAGAAAATATGGATGAAACTGAAAGTCATTGAAAAATATAAATTCAAATATTTAATAATCAAAGCATATACATATACATCAACAAATTTTAGGATTATAACAATTAATTAATGGTTGAGCAGACTACTAACCACATGTGGTATGATATCCATGGCTGAACAAGTTGGTGGGAAAGATATTTACATACGCACCTAGGAGAGCTCTGCAAATTCACGAAGAGTTAACCCTAGCTAGTTCTACACCTTAATTGTGAAAATTTATAGCTGTTTTGTTCTATTATATATGGAAATTAATTGAGCTAGGGATTCTTAATTAATGCATGGAAATAAATCAAGAAAGATCATCACCGTATTTTTTCAATGACATAAAGTAATTGAGTAAGAACTTTAGCGAAGAAGTAATACCATAGTAGGAGATAGAGGCATTATTAGGGTTTCATAATTGCGAATTAAACCAAAAAGAAAAAAAGAAAAAGGGTTCAGTAATGGATAAATATTTAATTAATGATCCATAAGTGCACCTTCAACTTTCCATTGTATCGATCATTAACTCACTAATTTTTGTTATGCTTAAAAGGTCAACCACTAACTTTGTTTAAAATAATTAAATAGGTCCATCTTATATATAAACATGGAAAGATTAATTGTGCAGGGCTGATCGATTAGTGTGATTTTATTTGAGGGTTGCTATTTGCACACTTTTTTTTTTCTTTTTGCACACCCTTCCTCAAAAAAAAAAAAAAAAACAC
>QANW01013125.1:581687-599803 GCA_003254865.1 Dryas drummondii | reverse complement strand
CAGCAGTGCTCTGCTGCCAGACGTCTGGGAGCAAGAGTTTGCGCGACTAAATACATCTCAGCCGTGCATTTGATTTTAATTGAATCCTATGGCTGCTAATTCATGTAGAGTTAAAATAAAATAAAATAAAAACCATTTTTTCTCTCTCTTGCCCACTCTCTCTCCTGCCCAGCTGCCCTATCTGATCCATCTTTTGCTATTCCCCCAAAATACCCAGAGTTTTCTCCCGCCTTTTCCCTTTCTCCCTCTCGCGTTCATCAAATGGTATGCTGGGTATGCTTAATAACTTAAATTGGCGCTGGGTATGCTTTTCCATCCTTCAAAAAGCTCTTCTTTGTTTCATCAAGACCAATATAATGTATTTGGCGCTGGGTTGCCAAATTCAAAGCTCAAAGTGCTGTTTGTATGCTTTTCCATCCTTTAAAAACCTTCTCTCTTTCATGAAGGCCAAGGCCAATATACCCATCAGCGTGAGCGGCAATTTAAAGCAACAAATTGCCTTTGTAAGAAGAGGGAGGTTGATCGAGCTTGAGAGAGGGAGGTGGCCCATAGGAATTGCCCATCTAGTGTTCGATGAAATTGTGCAATGAGTAATGAACAACACCTTTGACAGAGTATGCGTCGTAGGCTTGGGCGAGAGTGTAGCGCGCACTGCTGATTTGCCTGTCTACTTAAGCATGAAGGCTGCAAACTGCAGTGGTTATGGGAAAAATCCACAGCACCAATTGTCTTTCACTGTGTGTTACTCAAGCCAACCGTGTCTCCTTGACTGTTTAGTGAATTCTTCCTACAAGCTAAACAGTCAGGAATTAGCTCCAAACTTTTTTGTTTTAAGTAAGATTTGGCCTACATGACATTGCCAGTCGAATGCAAATAGTGGACAAGTTTGTTTTCTATTTTTTGGCTGGGAAAAATCCACAGCACCAATTGCAACAAGTAAATATATTATTACATCCAAATGTAACAGCTTGTTGAATCAAATAAATACTCAAAAGAACAGATTCAAACATTCAGGTACTGAGCCCAGCTTCAGCCACTAGAAGCATGTCTTATGCCTAAGCTTCTCTATGTCAACTATAATTCTTCAAACAGTCAATATTAATTCATTACACAATTTGCAACCCAAAATATTGGATGTAGAAACAGTTGGGATTACATTCTCAACTTGCGAGCTTGAGAAATAGTAGAGCTCCTTGTGAATTCCTTACTTCTAGTGCAGCAAGACCAAGACTAGCTGTGAAAGAGGACAAGTTGACCAAGGCTATAAATCTACAACAACCAAAAAATAGTAGAAAATTAGCAATAATTTAACCAAATGGAAAAGAACAATCAGTTTAAAGGAATTCACAAGCTTCTAAAAGCAAAAGAAGCTTACTAAAATGCTTAATAAAATAGAACATGATATGCAGTTAAAAAAGTTTGAATTAATCATCTCACAAGTTCAAATCATATTCAAAATCTAAATGATTGAAATCAAACCCTGCAACACAAGCATATATAATGATTAGAGCAATTAGGAGAAATTATCAATATATACCTGTATGTGGTATAACACCTGGTTGATTAGACTCATCGGGAGAGTAATCGTTAATATCCACCCTACAAAATCAAAATGATACATATGTATGTGTTTTAAATAATACCAGAAAAGTAAATTCACATTCTAAATAACAGTATCATCATTAAAATTATTACCTCTCATTCATTTTCGAACATTTTCTTTTGTCATGCCCACGTAGTCCACATCCATGACAAAGTCTAACTTTATTCATTGCCTTCTCTTTCGATGACTTATACCTCTTTCCACATCCTTTGGCCCTAACCGGAAGCGGCTCATTGATCATACGACTTTCTGAATTATTTTTCTTTTTCACAGCCACTCCACCAACTCCTTTACTTGCATTAAGTTTTTTTATTTCATTATGAACTGAATCTAATGATTTTGCTAAAAGTTCAGAACCCTCTTCTAAGAGGGAAGCATCATCAACCACAATTGAAGAAATTTGAGATAATTTTGTATGCCTCATAAGCAATGACTTATCTGCCACATCCTTCAATTCCACACCATCTTCAATCCATACTCTTCCAACTTTTGCTGTTTTTGACCATCTTTGCATGATATATTGATTTGGCAAATGTAGAACTTGTTGTACTCTGAAAAATGCCAACATGTGCCTGCATGGGATTCCTAAAAATTCAAAGGTTTTACAACAACAGTTGACAAAATCCTTTGTCTTATTATACACAAGCTCCCTCACCTTAGAACCACCTTCCTCCACCCTCTCAACTAGATAAACACATTGTTCACCATCATCCCAGACCATTTTAATTAGGTAAGCATGACTTTCAAGAAACTCATTCTGGAAGGTCAAGAACTTACTTTTTGTATAAATTTCAGCCACCTGCTTCTCTATAGGAAAATAAGTTAATAGCTTTGGCTTTTCATTAATATCCACATGGTCAGAAATCAACTCCTTATGTCGTTGGTGCCTAAGTGCCCTGTTAAATCGTGTGATAAAATCCATCAATGAATGATTTTTTGAAATATACCTTTTAAAGAATGAATGAGAACTTTCAGCTCTTTGACTACTCGACATTCCTGCAGAAAATATGTGTTTGACATATGCAGGGACCCATCTGCTACGAATTTCATACATTGTGCAAAGCCATTCATTATCTTCCAATTTACTTCTGTGCAAAACATCTTTCCAACTAGACTCAAACTGTTCTGGAGTATCAGAATCCCATACGCTAGCTTTAAAAGAATGATAAGACTGTTGATGCTTGACTGGTCCAATCTTTTCTGAAAATTTGTTCATGATATGCCATATGCAATAACGATGGAATGTTAATGGAAGAACTTCAACTATGGCCTTTGCTATTGCTGGATCTTGATCTGTTATGATAATCTGGGGAGGACCCTTAGGCATAGCCTTGAGCCATTGCTTAAATAACCAAACAAAGGACTCTGTCTTCTCATCATTCAAAAAGCCACAGCCAAGGATTATGGTTTGACCATGGTGGTTAACCCCGGTAAGTGGAGCAAAAATCATGCTATACTTATTAGTGTTGTATGTTGTGTCAAACACCACTACATCCCCAAAAAAATTGTATGCTCTTCTAGAAGTGGGATCAGCCCAAAAACAACGGGTCATTCGGTTTTCATCGTCTTTATCAAAGACAAAATAAAAAGAGGGATTTTTTTCTTGTTCAGACATGAAATACTCATATAATGTTTCTGCATCATATCCTTTCAATTCTTCTCTCAAATCTCTTTCATAGTTTCTAATGTCTTTTTCAATGCACCCAACATTTTGAATCCCACCTGCTTCAATCTCCATTATACCAATTTGCTGACTGGTAGAAACATTTACACTAGCAAAATGCTTTGTCAAAACCTTCTTCACTTCCGACACCTTTCGGTGTGACCTTAATAAATGAACTTTGGTTGGAGATGTACGTGCGTGATTGTGGTCCTCAACAAATGTACTAACAACCCACTTGTCTGATGAGCGACCCTTATATATGGTGATCTTTGCCTTGCAACCTGAACGCTGCATTCCTCTATTTCTCCCAGAGTTGACAAAGTTGCTTTCAACATTGTTATCCATTTTAATTTTCTTTTTCTTCTGATAGGTGTCATCCTTACTGCCTTCTTTGGAACAACAATATTGCTTCCAAATTAATTCACCAGCCTTATTCCTCTTACTCGAATCCATCCTTGTACCAAAACCAGCTTCTTTTGCATATGCATTATAAAAAGCATATGCCTCATCTTCTGAATTGAATTCCTGCCCAACTTTGGGTTTTATATTCTCTGAAACTTGAGGAGTATACAAGTTAGGCACAGATTGTTCTTCCATCCTAATTGGTAAAACAGAGTTAATAAGAGAAAAAGTAATTTAACATATGTACAAATAGTATTAAATAAAAACAAAATGCATGATAAAGAATACTTAATCATAAATTCATAAATTCATAATTTTTTCTTTTTAAAGAATGTAGAAAGTCTGTAGGTTTTTTTACCCCTCTTTTTTCTTATACAGAGTTATTTCTAACAATAATAACATTCTCTTTTCCCCTAATAAGATTTTCAATTTTTGTAGATAAATCACTGGAAGAAAGATTATAAACTTTGAATTAACAGTAACAAAATACATTATATTGGTCTTGATGAAACAAAGAAGAGCTTTTTGAAGGATGGAAAAGCATACCCAGCGCCAATTTAAGTTATTAAGCATACCCAGCATACCATTTGATGAACGCGAGAGGGAGAAAGGGAAAAGGCGGGAGAAAACTCTGGGTATTTTGGGGGAATAGCAAAAGATGGATCAGATAGGGCAGCTGGGCAGGAGAGAGAGTGGGCAAGAGAGAGAAAAAATGGTTTTTATTTTATTTTATTTTAACTCTACATGAATTAGCAGCCATAGGATTCAATTAAAATCAAATGCACGGCTGAGATGTATTTAGTCGCGCAAACTCTTGCTCCCAGACGTCTGGCAGTAGAGCACGGCTGTTGTTATTGTTAAGCTTAATTAGGGTTTAGTTTTTGTCCAAAACCTCAAAGCTTAACCCTAAGCGATAAACAGTGCCGATCGACCCTAGATTGATTTGTGTACCTTTTCCAATGCTTGCTAAGCTTGAAAATAACATTAGATTCATTGTAACCGTCAAACACTTACAATGGTTATAACTCTCAGTCAATTACATAGTGTAACTAATAATAAATCACAAAATTAAGATATATATATATGACTCTAGCTATAAGCTTGTACTGTCGTGTTTTATATTGGTTCATTAAATTTTCAAATGTATATTAAAAAAAATATTTAAGTACAATTTAAGAACTTCTTTCCCTTCAAAAAGGATATATTTGAGAGCTTAAAAGGAATTTTAATCCGCCGCTAACGACATAACCCATTGCTGCCAGCCTGCCATATATTATAGTTTGGCTAAATTCATAACCATGTGAAGGGCAGGGTATATATCTTTCATAATTACTAACTAGTGGGAGACAATTAACAAACACAGCCCCCAAAATTAATGTACATCATTGCAATCTTTGTATTGGATCCATCATATACATGGTAGAGCGTTATATATACATCATAACTAGAAGCGTTATAAGCTTCTAGTTATGAAGATTAAGTAATCTCAGTTTTTGATCACTACCCACGCTGCCATAAATATTTGTATTGTAATATATATGTTTGTCAAGGTCGATCTAGTTCAAGAAGAAAGAACATATATTAAGCCAAAGTTCAATTACCTTAAGTAGCAGTCTGATGATTTGAAATTATATAATCTTTATGATGAAGTAGGTTAATGAACATTGGAAAATTTCCATATAAATGCGCATGACAAACACATTTGTATTGATCGAAATTAAGTAATATTCCACAGTTGGAATATATGACATTGCCTAACAATTTATAAGGTCTTAAATTTTTTATTTATTATCAATTAGTTTTAAGTTAAACACGTGCATGTCATGTTCAACAACCACATGTGCTCTCATATTATTCACAGATTTAGCTTAAATAATACTACATGTGAAGAGGCATATTGGAAATGATATTTCATATTGGAGACGTAGAGTCTTTTCGGTGACAATTTATATAATCTTCTCCACTCATTCTCAGATGTAAATATCGCTACCTTCAAACCTGTTTATATATCAAACACGCGTTTTGTCGTGCAGAGACAAACTCGATCATGACCATAAATTAAGTCTATTGGGAAGTAACTTTTTTTGTGTGTGCCAGAATCGGTATGGTAGAATCGTTGAAGGGACGTTGATGGCTAGGATACGATCTACTAGTCCTAAGGAAGAGTGCCAAGATTATCACTAACTTTTGAGTCAATATATTTCTTTTCTTTTCATAATAATTAACCAGAACCTCAAAGCTTTGGATTAGTAAATACGATGAATTAATGGTCGTAGAAACTTTCAAATTTGGGAAATATACAAATGATCGATGCAATTTTTAGAATAAAAGGAAGTAATCTTATTCGAAGTAGAAATCAGATTACAAAGGATATTCATATCTCGAATTCGTCAAAGTTGGAATGTATATTAGATGGAGAACTAGTAATATTAAGTCTTGCATGACAGTCTTATAAAATTTTTTCTTATGAACTACTTTTGAGTGGCTCACAAGGATAATTATTAGCGCGCCTTAATTAACAGCAGCAACATATGATTTATATTGGTGGTTATAGTCAATTAGTCATTAATTTGGTGTTTGAAAAGAAAAACAAAGTGTCAATTTTGCCTTGGCTTTGAAGGAAACATGTATGCAAAGCTTTTTAATTAATTATTATTATGTGAGTCTTTGTAAGGCAACAACTCTTTGCAACATCTTAATTCCCTACAATATATTACCTTCTCTATTAATGATACTAAACGGGATATCCTTTCCACAAAAAAAAGAAGGGATATTCGATTTATTGATAGGATGCTGGTTATCAACTTATCATTAGCTTTTAGATTTGAAATTAATTATATCATAATTAAGATTGTTTTTAGATCCTTATTTAAATGCCTGGTGCGTATCGATTACTTTGTTCACAAGTCAAAGAAAGAGGTGCAACAATCCTCTTCTAATTGATGATGAAAATTAATTGTGTCAATTACACCGAGGTGTTGCCAACCTTCTCTTTTTTGTTTTTTTTTTTCCGTACACAAACCTTCTCCTTCTGGATTCCCTCGTATATAAGCAAGTATTTAGGGTGGCAAAAGTCGTGTCATGTTGGAATGTGTCGTGTCATTTTGTGTTCGTGTTAAATATTAGTTAATTTTGATTTGACCTGTTTAATTAATTTTGTCGAGTGACTTAGCCTTAACCCAACTCATTTATAATTGTGTCATGTTTGAATTAATTTATACATCTCGTGAACTAAAACTTAAACATAATTTCTTGTATTCTTAAATCAAAGTAGTTACTTATGCATTACTTTTAAAACATAAAAAACATATTTAATCATAATACTAATAAAACCATATATAAATAAGTCAAAATTCTACAATAAGTCATATAATACATATTAAAAAATGAGAAAAAATCTTAATTTTCTTCATATATAATACTAGCTAAACGTGTTTAGCGTACGTGTCACAATCGTGGTACACACTGCTTGACACTAACTCGACTTGTTTATTATTTATGTTTAGCGGGTTGTGTCATATTCGTGTTCGAATCAAGAAATGACCAACTCAAACGCGCTAACTTCATGTTGAGTTCAAGTCGTGCATGTTATTGTGTCGTGTCAAAAATTTGTCACCCCTAAAGTATCTTATTATTAATATAGCGTTATGTCATGCATTGTAACTGTATAATTAAAATGCTTTAAAACCAACAAATTAGTAAGTTAATACAAACTTAATCACCGTTTTAGGCCCACCACACAAACCATCTAGTTATCAAACTATGAACAAATAGATCGACGAACATAATACTTTGATAAAAACATTGAAATGATTGTAGTATAATCAAATGGCTAAACAACTTTCGATTTGTTTGATTATTTGCAAACTGGTTAGTAAGTTAATAGGAAGCTAACCACATTTTTCAGCCTACCACACGATATAATTTCATAATTAATTTGAACCGTCTATTTTCAAGTTTTTACTTCAAATATCATCATTACAAAAAATCAACCAAATCGAAAAACCATTTAATTATCTAACTATTATCTAATAAATAGAAAAAACAATATTTTTGATAGAAACATTAATTGAAGTGATTGTAATGATAGAGGAGTGCTCTAAAGCTAATCAGTTAACAAGTTAATACGAAACTAATCATGCTTTTGGGTCCATCACATAATTAATTGCATAATCCGAACCATCAATTATTTAGGTCATACTTCAAAGATCATCATTACAAAAAATCAATTAAATCGGAAATCATTTCGTCATCTAATTAAGATAAATAAATAGACGATCAGTATTTTCGATAAAAGCATATAAATAGTTGTTGTTATAATCAAATGGCTAAATGGCTTCCGATTTTAGAAATTTTTTACAGGGATAATTTTTGAAATATGGCCTAAAAAATAGACGGTTCAGATTTTGAGTTTGCATTATGCAGTGGGCCCAATAGGGTGGTTAGTTTTGTATTAACTTACTAATCAGTTAGTTTTAGAGCATTCTTGTGTAATGATAATCAAATGGTTAAATTTTTTTGATATTAATTGGCTCATTTTTTGCAATACTTTAAACTAAAACTGAACGTGCGTTTGAAAGTAAACAGTCGCTAACGTGAGTTCTATGTGTGCGTTTATTTTCTTTTACTAAATTTTTAACTCAGATTAACTGTTTATCCATTGTTTTACTCATATATCATAATTTTGTTTTTCTTAATAGCACTTTAATTAGTTACACTGGACAATTTTTCAAATTTTCATCTAAGGAGGGAATTTACTTATATATATATATGGAGAGAGAGAGAGAGAGAGAGAGAGAGAGAGAGAGAGAGATCATGTGCGCAGCAACGAACATGCGCACCTGTCATCGAGCACTCGACAATGTTTTTTTAACACTGACGAGCGCTGCTTCCCTCGTCGAGTTTTGAGGGTAAACTATTATCCCTTCCTAGGGCATAGAATGGACTTGGTAGAGACGTTATGTTATGGTTTAGCTTTGAAATTTTGGGCAGACCAATGCCAAGCGCTCGGCGTCATGTGCAAATGTCTGAATGGGCCTATATATATAATCTTTCTCATGTCTAAATGTTTGGGAATTAAAAACTTTGGGACTCATCATTGATCAATGACAAGGATGGTTGATTCGCGCTATAGAATTACATTGGTTAGAAGCTCCAGTGATTCGATTGGTAACCATTTTCTCCATCTTTTTATCTCATTTATGACATGGGTTAATACTTGGTTTAATGATAATATATATAATCCAGCTAAAGTGTTGAATGTTAAAAAATTTCACCAACGTTTTTAAAAATGTTAAAAAAAACTCATGATATAAACGTCTACTTCGTGTTTCAATTGTTCTAGTCCATGTTTACTTGTGCAATGCCAAGAACTCAGCCCCCTTGGGTGAGCACTCGGTAACCCTTTTTTTTTTTTTTTTTTCACTGGACAATTGAAACGGTTCAATAGTAACATATAACATTATGGTGAATATGATTCCAAATTATTGTACTTTTAAATTTTATGTTGTTTTATTTATTTTTTTACATGTATATGTAACCCTAAAATATCAGATCCCTTCTACGAGGGATCCCTTATGTAATGGTAAATAAAGGATCTTTTGTAAGGCTCATTCCACATTGTATTTAATGAGCATTTTAAGTCTCAATTTAAGGATCAACTTTGTAAAAATTTAGATAAATTGAAAATCATTTGACTATTTGTTTAAATGGTCATCATTTCAAGTGTTTTGATCAAAATTAGATATCATAATGACTTTCGATTTGTCTAATTTTTTGTGAAGATGATCTTTAAACAAATACCTAAAAGATAGACGTCTCAGATCATTGAAATACAATAAGGAATCGACCCCACAAGGAATCAATTAAATAAAATTATTTGAGAGATTCCTTAATTGAAGCTCCCTTTTAGCATAAGACATTTGTATCAGGGTAATGCTAGGGTTTAGGGTTTTAGTGTTGAAACTGTTGAACAGTTTCATAAAAAATAAAAAACCCTTGGATAAGCATCTCTTCCTGTTTGTCCTTGACGTCAGGTTTTGGGTTACAAAAGGGGAATAAAATCACCATTAGAGCTTAAATTTCAGATTTTAACTTCAAACAATAATATTGTAGAACCAATATAAAAAATATATTACATGAAATTCTTTTATACTTATATCTATATGAAACCAAGGATCTAAAATTCAAATTCCTTACCCTCCTTCTATCAGTAGCATCCTTGCTGCTGATGTTATTGATGTTTCTATTGCTAGAGAGTGGTACGTATTGGTGTAGTTGTTTTGTTTTTGGGCTTTGACCCTGTTGTACCCAAAAAAAAAAAATTGAAATTCCTTTCTAATTTTTTAAAATTGTAATAATTACTCTCTTTTGTTTTGAATTTTCCCTTGCCTTCAGCTTTAAAAGAAAAAAAAAATAGGAAAAAAAAAGAAGCTGGATTAGGTTCCCCGCAATTGGTACGAACATAAACATTATGTCATGTGGAAGCTTTGTAATATTCTTTACACGTCATCTTTGTAGCTCATCTCATCATAAACATTATCATCCCACCCAAGCTAAGGATATCCCTTCAGAATATTTGGCTTTAATTCACTGCTTATAAATTATAATGCACAACAACAGGTTACCTTTTTTACCTTTTCTCCTTTCTTAAAATTTTTTGAGGCAGAATCTTAAGATCATGTTACACTTCAAAAGATGGAGCAACATCTTCTTTGAATATCCATGTTTTTATTTTTCACTAAATCATGCTTAAACTTATTCTTAATTTACAGCAAATAATAAAAATCAGAGTAAACGGACAAACTACAAAAGTAATGGGAATAAAGCAAATGCAAAAGATGAGCATTTTATTGATTGGAGATTCAAAGACGAAAATTCCCAACTGAGAAAAGTGTGGAAAATGAAATTACCACAACGAAGTAAAGAATCAGAATGCATGTTTAAATTAAAATAAAGGTGATTCTGTTACCACTTTATTAATTATTTATCTTTTTTCTTTTGCCTTTTCACCCCACTCTCACTCAATCACTTTCTTATTGCAATCCCCAATCTGATTATCACTCAACTAGTCTTCCACTCTTCCCAACCCCACAAAAAAGGTTAAGAAAAAAAGAAACCCTTTTAGGCTTTTACTCAACAAACCTACTAATATTCCCAAATTACCCCTAACTTCTTTTTACACTAAAGATAACGGCAACTATGGTTATCATCATATGACCTGTGGGTGCTGCATGTGTCCATGGAATAATTTGAGCCCTAACTAGACATTGCCCCCACCATGTACAATTAATGCCCAAATACACAGGCCACAACCTTGCTGCCATGGTAAACAAAAATTATTATTATTATTATTATTTTTCTTTACTATTCCTTGAATGCAATCTTTCACAGTGACAAAGTTTGAGTACACGTTACTAAAAAGAAAAAAGGGTTAGGGTTGCATATCCGCCGGTTCGGTTTTGAATTAGGGCTTACCAAAACTAAAATAAAAACTTTTGGTCTTGAAAATCGGTCATCAAATATCCAAAAATTGGTTTAGCATTCAGTAGATTCTATTATTGATGATTTTTTGGGGACTTCTGTTTACCGTTTTGGGTTGTTATCCTACATGTGGTTTGACGCTTCTGACTATGGTTTGGGAGTTCTTGTAGACTCCAGATTTTCATGTTAAATAAATAGTTTGACAATATATATCATGAGTAGTCTGTGCTGGTTTAATTCATGTTCTTATTATTATCCTTCCTGTGACAAAATTTGCACATCTCAATTCCAGTTACCAATATTGCTTCGTCCACTTAGAAAGGTGGGTAGGTGCCTAGGTGGTTAGGTTATCTTAGTAAATGCATGCATAATATTTTTGGGATGTTTGTTTTCCACTTATACTGATGTGTGTAAACACGATTTCCTGCAAATTTAAATAAACAAGAAATATGTGTGTAAATTATCTGTATTTACCAAATTTGAGGGTTACAATCTCCGTTTCAATATTTGTTACAAAAGAAAGAATTTTTCTCTAATTCGATCTCCATTCTCCATTCTCCAAGATTAATCGGTTGATCCAAAGGGTGGGGAGTACTTGTTCTTTAATCCAACCGTTGATAGTGGCCTTGTCAGTTGTCACTGGACCTATACACAGCTATGTTGGGCCTCATGGAGGTGCTTTGCATCACTTAGACCTCAAATTGCTCATCGACAAAAGACATACTTGATACTTGACCAAGCAGCTTTTTGACTCCCAAAAGACATACTTGATCACTTGGGCCGAGCAGAATGACCCATTTTAGCCTACTTTGAACCTTTCAAGCTGCTTCCTAGTTTCACTAAAATCTTAACAAACAAATAGGAAAACAGCAACTTACTAAACTAATGGTAGTCTCGTGGCATAGCTAACACTTGTCACAGAATAAATAAGATTGATGCACTCATTCCTCTCCCAGTAAACACAAACATATATATATATATATATAGCTTTGGTATTAGATCATTGATCTCATCCTCCAATCCTTAGAAAAATAATTGGGGCTTTGGAGTGGATTCAAAAAGGCATACCCCAAGCCAAAACAAGTAAAAGACACAAGTTTCAGACAGGGTTGGTTCCATCCAAACCTATTACTTAAAATTCTACTATAAACGGACTCAAAAATTATTTAAGGGCCAAATGAAAGCAAAATGAGTTCCAGTACTTCCGTTCACTTCAATATATCTTCCTCACTCACATTACCCTGAGCAGCCTCCACTGAGTTATCAATCTGGAAAGACAAGAGACCTGCCACACTTGAACTTCATATCAATGGATTTTTTGTATACAACTCCTTCTCGACATGTACGTAGGTCTCACCATATAACAATGGTGTTATACATGCATGTTGTAAGAGAGAGATTACAACATACACAATATTTTGCTCACAATCCCTTTGTGAAATGCTAAGACAACAATAACCAAGCAGGCACAAGATGATTAGGGCTGTGAGAAACACTTAAGAAATCAGGGATAATTGAAGTGGGTTTATGGAGAAATCCGTGGCCTCTGATAACTCAAGCTTATTGATTGATAAATGTCTGCTTACTTTTATTTACCATTCTCTCTTTAAATAGAGTTACAGACTAACTACAAGGAACAATAACCCAGTTCACCTACACTAAAAGATTTATCCAAGACTATCTAAAACTCTAAGATTTATTCAAACCAACGTGACTGTAACACAAGATGGTAGGACCTAATGGGCCATCACATGCATCATATGTGAAGCCTTTAACAGTCTCTACATCATATGTGAGGCTTGCTAGATTTTATTCTGAAAGAGTTTTCTTGTCAAGTCAAATGGGGTCCTAATTGACTGTCACTGTTCGAGACTAGAACACCGTCTGAGGAATACAACATTAACCACTAAATTGGGTCTCATACTCAAAACAAGTCCACCACCAATAGGCACTAAATTCAACACTCAGTCAAAATGCTTTAATTGAAAAAAAAAAAAAAAAAATTCCAAACTAAATTCATAACAAAAACCAAATTTCAAGATATCAAATATGAAATCATTACCCAGAAACAACAAAAGAATCGAAGTTATATACAGCAATTGAACCTAAACCCATCACCAACTCATGTTTACGAATCATCTGTATCACATTACTCAACTCTAAAGTTTAAGAGAATTTGAGAGACACTTGTATTAGAAAAGTGAGGAAGAGATAATAAAACTACCATTCACCCACGTAACGTCGTCGTATCACTCTCAGACACTCACCAGGCAATCTCTGGGTCCGCCGGACAATTTACCCGACCCGCCTTTCGACGGAACGGAAACCGCCACGTCACGGCACGAAACCCTAAGGATCCGCCGCCTCAGCCTCCACCCACCTCTCCGAAACTGGACCCTCGCCAGCAGCTGCACGTTGAAGCTCACAGTCCCACGCGCTCTCTCCGCCTCGATTCCACGCACCACCCCATCTTGGACAAACGCGTTCGCCGCCGAGAACGTGACGTTCACCGCGCTGCGAACCCTCCTCCCCTGATCGAACGGCGGGATTCGCGTGTCGGAGATCAACTCGGACCGGTAGACGAGGTGGGACTCGACGTCGTCGTATTCGATGCTCATCTTCTTGTTGGGGTTGTAGACGGAGAACCCCACGGCCCACGTGCCGGTCACGGACTGCGAGGAGGAGATGTTGAAGTCGGTGAGTGAGAGCGAGTCGACTCGGACGTCAGGGACTCGGGGGCGGAGGATGAGCCAGATGAGGAGGAGGATGCAGCCGACGATGACGAAGAGGGCGATCATGGCGCCGATGAAGCGGCGGAGGAAGGCGGCGCGTGCGGTGTACGCAGTGGCGTAGGGGGCTTGGGGGTAGTTGGGGTAGGAGGAGTAGGGGTAGCCGCTGTTGGGTTGGGCGTAGGGCGCAGCCGGGTAGCCGGTGACGGGTCGAGAAGGGTCCGTCATGGTTAGGGTTTCTGATTTTTGGGAAATAGGGATTTTTGGGGAAATCAGTTTCTTTGCGGGAAAGACAGAAAAAAAAAATATCAGGGATTGGAAGGTATTTATTTATGGAATTGTGGTGATTGGTAAAGTAAAGAATCTTGGATTTTATTAAAAATCCGTTTTTCTTTTTCTCTTTTCCTTTTCAAAAAGAAAAAACATTTCGTAATTAGTAGTTAATGACGATGCAAAGCTTAACAAGCTTCTAGGCGGAAGATCTTACTCATTCTTTTGAGTCAATACTTATGAGTGTTTAGAATTAAATCCTTCCTGTTACAGAAATAGTGAGATGAAGACGAAAGCTGCCGACCCGCGTGCATAATACGCGTAAATTGTGGAATCTCCTAGATACTATTATTCCTTTCATGCATTCGGCAAAGTGATAACTTCTATGTGTTCTTTTTCTATTTTAATTGTTTTTTTTTTTTCCAAAAAGTAGAATATTGAATAAGAATTGTAGAAAATTAGAATTAATACCAAATGTTAATAATTTTTCAGCAAAACAGTATTCACTCATTTCTTTTTGTATAAATTACTCCAAAGTTATGTTTTTGAAATATTTTTAATTGCAAATTCAATCAATTAAAAATTAAGTTCAAGCTCAATTTGTCAATGTACGCGCGCGGAGTTGAAAAAATACACTACCGAGCTAGGCATAGTACCGAGGGCATGGTAGCCTGTTGAGTGCTTGGTGGATGCAAATGCATTTGCACATTTTTAAGTTGCATATGCATCTTTTCATGTTGCAAATACATCTTTTTAAGTTGTAGATACAGTTTTAGATTGTAGATGCAATTTTAGGTTGTAGATGCAGTTTTAAGTTGCAGATTATAGATGCAAATTTCATATGTAGGTTAGGTTGTGCAAATGCATCTGCCGAGCGCTCAGTGAACAGTTTGAGCTTTTACTTAGTTTTTAGGCCGGGGGTTTGAGTTAAATTTATTTCTCATTTTGGGTGTTTAATTAAAGCACCCAATTTTATTTTAATTTTTTTTTTTGTTTAGATACTAATCTAGAGTAAGACATTTTGAATTAGACCATAAATCAATACGAAACGTACATTTTTTGTCGCAGAGCACTCTGGAAAATTGCTAAGCAGTTTGATACGTAGTTGTGATTGCTACACAATCACATTTGTGACTATCATGCAGTCACATTTCGGATTGTATAAAGTTCATAAAAATACAAAGTTTATTAGGATTTAAGTCTTTTGATTTAGCATGGCAAAAAAAAAAGCTTTTCATTTAGACTTGGGGATGAAGTTCTAAAACCTATAAACTAAACATTAAAACTTAATCCTTAAACCATAATACAAACATTGAAGTAACAACAAATTAACTAATTCTTAGTAAAAAAGTTGTGACTGTCACAATTGAATGATTTTGCCGAGCACTCGGTGAACAGTGCCAAGAGCTCAGGAGAACCATATTTTTAAAGATGATACCTAAACTTAAATTTGGTATCTAATGTGAAATGACATAATATTTTGGTAATTAAAATGAAAAAATATTGAAAATGGGTTACTAAAGTCAATCAACCTTTAGAATTAAGATAGATTTATGTTGAATTTCCTATAATGTAAAAAAATTCATTTCTTATGAAACAATTATTTGATTCTTGTAATCTTTGAAGATGAATGAAGATCCGCTTTACATTTTCAAATAAATAATTAATATTTAATCAGAAAAATAATTAATTAATTTGGTTACTTTCCACAATAAAAATTTATAATAATATGGTTACTGTTATAAAATAAAGAGAAATGTAGAGAGAACATAAGAGAGAATTGGGGAGGAATCAGAGTGTATTTCTCATTTACATAAGACCTCTATTTATAGGCTCTTTGATGACCTGGGATAGACCCTTAAGGTCTCCTATTTTACAATGAATTAGACTCCTCTTAATTATCTACACAATTATTCTAAATAATACAGGAGATAAATATTAAACATGATAATGGACAGCCACATAATTAATGATATTTACAACATTCCCCCTTGGATGTCCATTGGCTATGACAATTGTCTCATTAAAAACCTTACTAGCCAAAACCCTATAGGAAAAAGACTAGCTAAGGAAAAAAGTACAATCTTCATGTGTTTCTGATAGATATGATGGGCGCACGACATTGCCTCATTAAAACCTTGTCAGGAAAACCCAATGGGACAAAAGCCTTGGACGAAGGAAAAAGAGTACAATGTTTGATGGCACGCTCCCCCTGATGTTGATATATTTCTCTAATCAGTGAATGTTGCATCGTTAAAACCATGCTTAAAAAACCCAATAGGACAAAATCAAAGCGAAGAAAAAAGAGTGCAATTTTTGCAATATTACTGATACAATGTTGAATGCGTTTGCCTCATTAAAACCTTGCTAGGAAAAACCCGGTGGGACAAAAAACCTAGTCGAAGGAAAAAGAATACAACACGCAAAATGGTTGAATGCTCCCTCTGATAACAATAAGATTTAACTGGCTCAATAATCCAACAAATGATGATATCGCATATGCCATCTTCTAGAGAGTGTACGTAGTTTGGCAATGCTTGTATCAACATGACTTCCATACTTTTAGGGGATACATGTTTGTCATCACTTGTTGAAATCCTGTTGAGGTTAGAGCAATACTAATAAATATAAATTGTAACGACCCGACCCAAATTTTCACTAGAAATTTAAATTTTTATTTAATTATGTTTTAAGAGATTTCTTTTAAAGGATGTGGAATTGTATTTTAAAGATTTTGAGATTTATTTGAAAAATAAAAAGGGTTTTGATTTAATTATTTATTTATTTGTTTTAATTTGAGCTTGACCAAAAATTTGACTTTTAAAATAAAAGTGCTTTTGGTTTTGACTTTGGACCCGTTAGATAGGTTTCGAGTCCACGATTTCATAGACACGTAGCACGCGTCGAACCGAGTTGCGGTTTGAAAGATATAAACGTTCGAAGCGAGGGGCAATTTTGTAAAATTGACAAATTGGGTTTAAAAAAATCAGATTTTTTTTAAGTAGTTTCTCTCTCTCTCTAGCATTTTCTAGAACCCTCCATCTCTATCTTATATTCACTTTCTCTTTCTCACTCCCGCACACACTCTCTCCCCCCCCCCGCACTCTCTCTTCCTCTCTTCTCTTCGGCAACCTCCTGCACACACCAGCTGAGATCAAGTCCGGCCACCACCCGCCGACCCTGATCACCGGCGTGTCTCCCCGACGCTGGTCAGCTTGCCGGTTCTTCCTCCAGCCAGCCCCTGCGCGCGATCAACCCAGACACCCAGCCCCTGCGCGCGATCAACCTAGCCACCCAGCCCACATCCGGCGACTCTCCCGCCGACACTGACCACCGGCGACCTCCCCCTCAAGCCGACCTTCACCTCCCAGTCGCCCTCCTTGCCGAGCTGCCCCTCTGCACGCAAAAACTCGCCAGAAAACCACCCAGCTGCCGCCTCCTCTCTTTGTCGGTTCGGACCACCTCCGGCCTCCATCCAACTTGTTTTCAGGTGGGTTTTATCTCCCTCTCAATGGGCTTTCAATATCTTGTGTTGTGGCTGTTTAATTTTGAGTTTATATGGAAGATTGAGTTTGGGGATTTTGAGCCATTCGGGATATATGAGGATTTCAGTTTTAGAAGGATGTTCTTGTGGTTTTATATGGACGAAATTCTTCCCCATAAGACCTCAGGAATGTTTAGAATCAGAAATATAGAGTAATTTGGAGGAATTTGTGCAATATAGTTTGGTGCCGCCAATTTGAGCGGCGACAGCGTGGGTTCTGACCACCTGGCTGTCACGTAAATTATCTAGCGCTAATTGGGGTGCTAAAATTGAGTTGGTTGATGATTTTGAATAGGTGGGTGCAACTTGAGCGACGGAATTTCAATTTGGCTCGTGATCGAACACTTTATGGGGATCGTCTTTAATTCTAGGACGACCCCAAGTAAAGTTAGGCCACTTGCCGGTTTTCTCTTGAAATTATGG